>BLKR01009629.1:0-100473 GCA_011170035.1 Teleogryllus occipitalis
GGGCACCGCCACAGCCTGGATAAGCTCCAAGATCCCGACTGGTCTCCCGATATGTTTGGTAGTGTGGTGCATTTTAGCGTGTGTGTGTGTGTGTGTAAGTAAGGGGCGAAGATAAGTAAGAAAGAGGAAGGAAAGATCGCGCGCTGTTCAAAGCCCTTTTGTTAGGGTACTGCTCCGGCACTCACATTGTGTTGATCAGAGAAACCAATACACCAACCAACTTTTAATAAGCGTTGTAAAAATGTTAATGTTTTTTAATGTGACTTTTTGTTGTATAAAATGTGAGATATTCATGCGTATAGAAGTTAATAACAGGCTATGGATTAGTTCTAATGTTACATAAATATTATTATGTTGCTTGTATTATAATATGTTTTATTATGACATTTATTTCAGTTTCGTTTAGTGTGACATTATGCAACCAGAGTAAATAAAGTTTATTTAGTGCAGAACTCAAATATAAACAGTGATAAAACATTAATCTGTAATAAATGTGTAAATTAAAAGAACAGTAATTTTCTCTCGTCAAATCCAGGGGAGAACATGAATATGTTGTGACTATATATAATAAAGGCACACATATACACAATCACTAATGTTTATTGTGCATTCCATTGGAATAACGGCTCGCAATCACCTTTACCTCGAATTCACTAACTTCTAGGTTTTATATGCAGACATTTATGCCATTCTTCCTTTGAAACGGTGTTCAGATCCTCCCTACTTAACACCTTCAATTATTTCACCATAATATCTGTTTGAAATAGATTCAAAATTTAAATGTGATCTAGTGATTCTGAGTACTTGTCAAGTCGTCTAGAACTGTTGAAAAAGAGGCACTTTCTTGTTAGTGAAGCAACGTATTCAATACCGTGGTCTTGCAGGAAATAAAAGCGACAATCGACTCTCAATTTAACGGCGCGCGCCTAAAAATATGGCACAACATATCAATATATTTTCTGGCACCCTTCATACCATCAATAGATGGTAGAAATCTTACACCGGAAACAGCCATGAACATGGACACCATGACCTGGCCTCTGCCATGTATCTCTTACGGAATCTCATAATTTCGCGAGTCAGCTTTTCGTGTACGTTCCTCTTTTCTGGCCATCTAATCCGCGAATGTTTAGTTTGCCCTCATCATAAGAATATCAATATGGCCATAATTCGGGAGATTTGCTGCGAAGTGCTTTAGGAAAATATTAGCTTTTTACGGTTCCTTATTGTAATCAAAGGTTTTCTATTGATGTTTTGCAATACTTACACACATTGTGCAATGCATTAAGTAGTTTGAAAGCTGTATGACAACTATGTTTTGATGGTCACAGATAAATCCCTAAGTGAGCCGATATGGTGCCCACCTCCCGAAAATAAAGGCACATCTCAAGCAAATATTTCATTTGTTGCGGTGTGTTCAAGTTTTTGCATGTTTTCGTAATCTGCAAATCGAAGATTTATTAAGTGTGTACAATTAAATTATGTCTAGGAGGAGTAAAAATAGTGCATTTTATCATTTGGAAATCATGTTTCATGTTTTCCATGCAAATACTTTTTGTAGCCAGAGTATTTACAGACCGAACGGCTCTAATGTCATTTTGGAAGATAATATAGTTACCATTATCAAGGTATGATCTTTGTAATATTAAGTATTTTTTGCACATTATATTATACATTAACTTATTCCGTTTCATCTTATCATTTCTGTATTTTGCAATATAAATAGAGGTGTCCTTCTGGAGAAGAGAAATAGGTACTGCGATCATTCCATCACCAAGAATCATCTGCACTTTCACTACTGCAACCACATTCTTCGCCGCCACTGTCATCCATTTCGTGTTTATTTCACAATTGTCGATGGCAGAACCAGAAACTACTATTGAGTAAATGTCATCGACTCTAAGATTTTTGCATCTTATGCATACCTAAACGCAGAGTGGAGAGCAACGTCGACAGGAACATATTATGTAGTTTTAGTAATATTGTTTTGCAAGCATCGCCTAAAAAGAAATGTATAAATTTACAACACTGTCGAAAGAAAAAACTATTAATTCATTGTGCTTCGTAGAATTTTCAAAACGTTATTTGTTTATTTCAAGCTGGGCCCGTATTTACTAATGAACGATCACGACATGAAAGGATGCAACGATTTGGAAGACGGTGATCAGAGAATCAACGCTCCTATCAGCATCAGCAAGCTTAAAGGGACCAAGTAACACAAGTTGCTGTCAGCAAGTTCTTTGTCTCCCCCCCGGCCGGTCGTTCCATCCCGCAGTAACCTTCTCCCGCCCTTTGTCGACAGCTCTGGGGGCGTATAACTACGTGTGGCGAGTGGTTGATCCCCCCCCCCTCTTCCGCGCTTTGTCAGCTGCGGCTTCAACTCCCCGGCTCTCTGGCAGAATAATTATTTGCTTTCCAGCTGAAGCAACAAGGCCAGATTTATCAGGGACATTTATCGCCGGTGCGACACACACCGTTTTCATTAAACTCTTATCTGAACGAAAAAAAAACAACTTTAGTATGGTTTTATATTATTAGCTGTGGAAGTTGATTTATGAAAAATAAGAATTTTTTTAATAGTTGTACCTTTTAGTTGGTAGTTAACAAAACCGAATATGTTTTTTTTAAAAACTATATTTTAACAACTCAATGAAAATTGTACCTTCCGTAGATATTAGAAATTAATTAACTAATGCTATTATGCAACAATGGACAACGCGTGTTTAAGTGGTGTATTATTGTTATTGGATTTGAAAACTAATGTAAATTTTTATGCAATTACTAAATATTGTTGGAACTGAGTTTACAGATTTTCCATGAGATCAATAATACAATTAGATTTGGTCTTCTAGGAATAATTTATCACTTGTATGTTCTAACTTTACATATTAATTGTATGTGTTTTGCAATAAACACGATTGAATATTATTGAATGATGTGGAAGGTATGTTTCAATACAATACTGAACGTAAATTGGTGAATCATATTTTGTTGAAATTACTTTTTGAAAACACGATGTACTGTGTCACACCCAAAAATATAAGTATAAAAGTCTCATAAGTCCGTCAACAACCTTTGCGCCTCGATTGGGCACATAAGGAAACTCACATTTTAAAAACGTATACCAAGTGATAGTAGAAAACACGCATCTTTAATATTTTTTCAGTAACTGTAACATCATCCTATCCAAAGTAACATTTATACTGGTGCTTTTATTCTGACTTCGTGTTAATCGACTCCTGGTGTAGCGTCGTGATGAATCAAGACGACAGAGTTTGTACTATGTGTACATTCATTTGTATATTATGTACAAGGTTAGCTTCGATTTTCGTACCGTGCATAGATAGAGTTTCATCAGTGTTTCTTTAGCGGAAAACAGATGAATCTAAAATAACAACTATTTACTTGTTACAATTGCTCTTTGTGGTCATGACATCATGGTAAGCGGTTGTCATGGTCGTCTGGCAGGACCGTCTCTCATAAAAGGATGAGAGAGCTATAGTCTGCGACGTTACACTAGCTATTCGGATTGAGCAACGTGTGCCTTGTCATGGCTGATATGTTGCTGCCTTCTTTTGAGTTGTAGCTCTCAATCAAGCCTCCACGTCAGCTACAACGACGGACATGCGACTCATCCTCAGCAGCCAAGTACCAATAGTCACTTGTCATGAACGCCTTCGCAGCAATTCTTGATAATCATTCAACGAATAATTGTTATGATACTATACCGTTTTATAAAATAACACAACCAATCAGGCTCGAAAAGCCGCTGTTAACGATAAGAGACGCGCCATCCGGTGCAAGCAGTGCACCGGAGAAGGGCGGCATTTGTCAAAGTAAATGTAGATTAGAGGCAGAGAGCAGAGAGAAAGTTACGTAATGCTGCGCAAAAAAACGGCGAATTTTTGGCATAAAAATTCTCATTGCTGGGCTCTGGTAACGAACAAGTGGTCACATCCCGTTGCTAAATTTAGAACCAAAATCCTTTAACACGTGTTGTAGCCAGAATCCATGTTTTGTGGGACCTTGATACCGAAAAATCGAATGACGGCAAAATGTCTAACTGTCCCTTCATCTGTCCGCCTGTCTGTAAACAACGCTAGTGGCGAAACCATTCCGCCGATTATCTCCAAAATTGATATTCCCTAATCGATCTGCCTGACGTCACTATTTGAAGCGGCCTTTTTAATTTTTGGGGGGAAGGGGATACCGTTCATGAAGTCCCTGCGACATTTCCCAAATTTTAAGAAAGACTCCATCGTTTTTGATTAAATTGTGTTGTTATATAGTGAGAAGAACGGTTAAGAGAATGGTGCAGGTCTCATGTTCGTTGAAAACACTGATTTTTTTGAAAAATGCAAAAGCTCAAACTTTTTTCGGCGTCTTCCTACAACTACAGGTATGAAGATAGATATTTTTCCCTTAATGAAATCTGTTTCTTAACGATAGATTTTGAAATAAGATCACGTACAATTTTTCAAAAATTCGAGTACTTTCCGCCTAATTTTGCTTGAAAGTACGGACGCGAGCGTACGTGCTGTTTTAGCAATCACTAGTTTTAATATCTGCATTACTTTTATATTTATTTTTATTTAAACGAAATAAGATTATAATTCACAAACATAAAAACCCTCTTTTGGTGTTAAATTATGGGTCTAAAAAATAAATACACTAATATATAAGTGTAAGTAAAATCATTTTATGAGATTTCCTCAATTTCCTAAAATCTAATATTCACCGCACAAAGGCGGTGTTATGTTAAATGTTTTACTCATAAGGCTACTGTGAAGTCGCCGCTCAATTTCAGACAAAATCTGAAGTAAACTAAATAAAGTCTAAGAAAAAAATTCAAAACATTAGAACAGGTGACGGCAAACAAAAATTTTCACTAGAGTGCCAATTACCTAGGCGCGGCCCTGTTATCGACCGGCGTTCGTTTGATGCTGTTTACGTGCTTTCTTTTGTCAGACGATTCTGGGGTTTCCGTGAATGCGCAATATGGCTTATGAATCTCGGAAGCGACATTATGCATGCACGACCACTAAAACTCCGGAATCGTTCGAAAACGAAAAGTGTAAAGGATTTTAACAATCCGCGGTCTGTTAAGATTTCTCAGCACAAATGAATTGCAGCATAAGATGGCGTAAGAATTATATTAGCAGGATATGCAATTCCTATTTATATGATTTTTTTCTTATAAGTAGGTGGTATTATGAAAAGCATTTAACTACACAGCTGTTAACAGAAATAACGGACTAGATTGGTAATCTGTGTGGTCTGGTATTTGGACAGTTAATTGCTGTGTCGGCCTAAATACGTTAATACATTTTTTCTTTCCTTTAAAATTTGCTGCATTTGACGCGTTATTTTATCGCTAACTGGCCTTCCTTCATGCAGTTGTATAAATACGCCCACCCCAATTGCGCGAATCAATTATTAACAGCAATATCAATCGTGGTTCACTCCCCGCTTGTCACCCGCTGCGCAAGGCCCAACTGAGCGCGCCGGCGCCCGGGTCATGATGGCTCCCAGGAGGCCTTGCGCGTCGCGATTGGGAGGCCGTCGACCTGCGGCGAGCCGCGGGGCGCTGGGCTGGGTCAACAGCTGCCGTAATTAAAACACTGTTTCATTGCTGCCCTCGAAAGGCACCGAAGGCGACAGACGAATCCTTTCATTAAATGGCGACCGCTTCACTCTCCGAGGCGAGCGGTGGAACCACAGTGTAAAACAATAGGTGCGTGAACTCCCAGTCTAGAACTAAAAATTTTATTTTGTAGGCTAGTTCTCCAAGTTCTCGCGTACCGCGATGCGAACGACTTGGTCTGTCTTGGGTAAGATGGCGGGCAATTGAGCAGCAGATGTCTCGGTTAGTTCTATGCACGGTATGTACCACATGAACCCTTCGGTGTATACGTGGACTACATTATAATTGGAGTGGCAAAATAAATAAATAAATTTGAGAAAACGTGTTGATATTCTTTTGTTACAATGTGTGATAGTCGTAGTGATAAGTGATAATCATTTCAAGTAGATGTATTTTTCATTTTGAAGCGTAAAGATATTGGAAAGAAAAGAATAGAAATTATGTCAATAAAAAAAGGAAGTTTACATTTACGAAAAACACTTCAGCAGAGAACAGATAATTATTATGAGAAACGTGTTCAGAACACCAATACGTGTTCAGAACACCAAAACTAATATTCCACTGTCAAGTAAGTGATTTGTTCAATCAGTATGGTGACATCTTACTAACCGAAGTAATATTCGTTTGCTATATAGAATATAGGAGTAAAAAGCACTTATAATAATCAGAATTAAATTTTATAATTAGGCCACAGACTGTATGAAAAGGATAATATTTATATAAATAAGGATAATTCATTGTGCCTTAGAGAAACGTCAACTAAAAATTACGCAAATAAATATTTTTATTCTGAATTTTTACAGTTTGAATAATTTAGGTGCAAAAAGCTAAATATTGTAAACGTGTGACGCCAACATCAATACACAATTCATGTCCAGAGCACAGCAAAGAGAAGCGAGGAATTATTTTCGTATTGGTTCCACAAAATCCGCGGAAGAAGCAGCACGCTGATGTTCCTCTTCTCTTTCGCTAGGCCGCGGGTGGAGGCGGCTGCGAGGAAGCAAACGCCCTGAAGCTCAAAGGCGCGTACCGGGAGGGGTGGCTCAGGGCATCGGCTGATATCACTGCTGTGCTTCTGACCAGGAAGTCCTAGGTTCGAATTCTGACGGAGGCAGATTTTCAACACTAGCGTGTCAGCTAGGTCGAATTCAGTCACTGTCCGGAGGAGAATTCTAGTGGCCGGCTGCTCTGATCGGTAGTTTTCCATGGTTTCTCCGATCAACACCAGGCAAATGCCGGAGCAGTACCCTACCAAACGGGCCACGGACCGCGCGCGAACTTCCCTTCCTCTTCCTCGTCCTATCCTCTCCCCCTTACACACACACTTACACTAACATGCACTACACTACTACGTATTCCGGGAAACCGGTCGGGAGCTTAGAGCTTGTCCCGGCTGGGGTGGTGCCCCGCTGGTGGGAGAGTCCTGGTTAGGGGGAAACCCCACTAGCCGACGGTAGGTCGGCACCGGATCTCGCCATCCAGCGGGGGAAGATCACCGCCATCTCCCGAAAAAAAACATGCACTACACTAACGGGACATATGACCACAGTAGTTGACGCGCCCGGAAACACAAAAATCAATCAATCAATCAATCAATCAATCGAGCAAGCCGACACAGGTCGGCGCCGGGTCTCACCAGCCAATGTGGAAAGAAAACCACCACCACGTAAAAATACACTGTACGTACGGGACTAATGCCCATAGTAAATGACACATCAGGAAACACTAATCAATTAATCAATCTAAGCGCTGGACAGGGTTGTTTAATCCTAGCAATACCGGGGCGTAAATGATCCCGTATGTCTTCAAGGGGGAGAGGAAGCTGTGAGGCCCACTGCTCAAATTCTTATTTTACTAATTCTTTTGATGTTGATAAATTTATTAAAGAAAATTTACTTTTTTAACTTAACTGATGACCGCTAGGTTTCATGAGAAGTGCAACCATTAGCAGAAGTGTACAGAGACCCCAGAGTATAGGTAGACAAAGAACATGAAATAAAGAATAGAGATAACTTTATAATAAAAGAGATATTGTAAAGAATCAAGTTGTGTAAATAGAGAAGCAGTGATAATTAACCTGAATTGTCGTTTCTTTTTTCAGAGGTAAAATTGTTAATAAATATTCTAAATAATTGTTGTTGAATAATGAATAAAATCTCTTTTTTTACAGAGAAACCCTTTTTTAAATTACTTATCCTGCACAAATAATAGTTTTTATGTATATATTGGATTGTTCAAGATCGATAAACTCCCACACCATTTGACCGATCTGCATGACAGTTTACACACCTACGTGTTCTTTTTTTCATGAAAAGCGTTTCATTTTTTATAACGTGTTATATACAAATGTTTTTATTAAGCTACAAACATTCAATTTCTGGCTCTCGAAATTGAAAAATATCGACTTTCTCGCATCAATACTTTTATTTAATTATAAAACCTACAACACATATGTCAAAAAGGTATTTTCGTAACATAGTATAATGCAGTTAAATACATTAAGAATTGATTTACAAATACATTACGCAAAGTTTCCAAAATGTTATCTGAATATAAGTTTTGAGCGAAAAGACTGAGTATTTTTTATCAATTTTAAAATTCTCTGTAAAAACTGAAATGACGGCAAAGACTTTTGGTAAATGCCACCATATTTTGAACTGAACGCACAGCAGAAAAAATGTCGATGATTTTCTGCTTCCTAAAAATATTGAAACGTGTAATAAACAAACATTCTTCGTTAGTCCTCTAGCGCACCTCCTTGGTAATTCTTGTGTTAATAATTTTTTAAAAAATTCACAAACAACGTCAGGTAACCAGTTAATTCATATTTATCTTTTCTGAAAACAAAAAGAAAATGTTAGCATTAAACTATCATTAAAAGTTTGTCCTATTTAGTGCAAATGCTTCTATTGAATCGAGTTCATATTATCAATTATCACTAATACTGATGGTAGAAATGGCTTATGTCTTATATATTTTCAGATATATGTATGCATAATATACACACATTAAAATTGTTTGCGCCTTTTCTCGCTAATAACTGAAATGTGAATTATATGAACAAAATTTTATGGAAATTTATGTGAAAATATTATTCCAGCTTGAAAATCTTATCTCCAATATTTATTAAATGAAATGATATTAATAAACCGACACCTTTAAATGTAGGTATGAGCACTAGGGGACCTGGAGAACCGTGGCCTCCGAACATTTTGGAATGAGTTCCATCGCCCTTCGTAATAAAATATTTTATCTTCGTAAAGATCTCTAAAAAGTAATTTGTTTGTTAATTTATTTCAAAAATTTGGGAAACTGTTTAATAACTAGGGAAGAGGATTTATTTTGTAGTAAAACATGACAAATGTAAATCAAGAAGCTTAACGGTATGTGGGACACAGAAATTTGCTTGACTTCCTCGTTTTATTTTCTTTCCTTTCTTCTTTGTTTCTTCATTTCTTTCTTCATTTCTTTCTTATCTCCTCTTGTCCACCTCCATTTGCTTCTCTTCCCCTTTTCTTTTGTTTTTCACTCTCATCCCTGATATTTCTTCCTTTCAATATTTCGGCCTTAAGCCGCCATCCTGATTGAGGTTTTTTCTGGGTTTACTCAATCGCTTAAGGCGTATGCCGGGATGGTCCCTAGTATTGCATCCCAGACGTAAATGTAAAATAACCCCCCTTTTTTGTTTTTGTTTATTGTTCACAGTTGAGGCTGTCGGGTAATGACAACTGACATTTCTGGCGAATTTTGAATTATTGATTGTAAGTGGAATAAGTGGGACCTATCTTATTATATATTTTTTAAGATGTTCCTTACATCATGTCTTTCCATTTTGCAAAATTTCAAGAATAAACAAAAAATGGCAATAAATTCATTTGGCTCATACTGATAAATTAATGTAGTTGGTAGTCACAAATTGATTTTTTTTTCTTCTTCTGCCACACGTCAGGTAATATTAATTACATCTGAATCCTTAAAAGTCAGTTAATATTAATTACATCCGAACGCCTCAACTGTAATTTTTAAAATTGTAAATTAATTAAAGTGGTTAGGCGGAAGAGCAGGCCTTAAGGCCTGAGCCTCGCCACAAATAAAGACAATATTATTATTATTATTATTATTATTTGTTTTCTTTCTTTTTTTTTGTACCGCCCGGCTATATCTGTAATATTCTATAATGCAAAGTAATACGATCTTTTCGTATTGAAGATGGAAAGGTTATCAAATTCCATTCAAAAACAGAAAGGAAATGTTTATGAACGTGCTGCGCCCAATCGCACAAAAATATCGCCCACCGCACTAGACATCCTAAGCCATTGCCTGCGACATTGAATCTCGCGATCGGCCGTTAGCGCAGGCGACACGGGATCTTCCAGCCCGGCCGGAACTGGAGCACTCCGGCGCCCTGACGTACAAAGCGCTATCTTAATTGTAAAAGTCAGAATTATTGTCGCAACGGGCGGCGGTTTTTTTAAATCTACGGTCGGGGGTGGGTTGCGCATCGGGTGTGTACAAAACGCTTCCCCCGTATATCAGCGCGCAATATTGATGTATTCTCCGGGCACCGGGTGGCGGTACGGGAGCGGGGGGTGGAAGGGGTGGGGGGGTGGAGATGGTGGGTATGCCGATGCTGGTGGCAGCGGGGTGCGGCCAGTGCGGTGAGGTGGTGGGTTGGGCGAAGCGGGCGGCGGTGGCGGCGGGGCGGCTCTGACTGTATCACGTGATTCATTTTACCTATAAATCGGTCCGGCTGGCCCTTTGTGCGTCTCCATAAGCCCCGCTTAACGACTGTGTCGCGCTCCCGCCGAGACGCGTCCGCGATGCTCCTCTTTTTATTGACCGTGATCTTTCATTCTTTATTTACCATTGCTGCGCGCGAGGATCTGATTTATGGAGCCCCGGGCGGGGCGTGGCGGGGTGGGGCGAGGCTTGCTGCCTGTGTGTATCGCCAGCGCGGAGGCGCATCGCGATTCGTCGCTGTCGCGACGTCGTGACGTGGAGTTTCTCATCGGGACACGTCGCTTCGCGTCACGTCGCGTCGGGCGGAGGAAGTAGAAAGTTTGTGCGCCTGTGGCATGTTGCCGAAGAGGAAGGCGGGGGTTTAAGAAAGTCTTTGTTGTGTTTGGGGACGGCTCGATTTTTTCATAGTGGTTTGACGGCGTGGACGACGGTAACAAATGATAACGTGTCGTTTCCGGGAGGCGTTGAACTGGCAAGAGTGGGATCTGTAGCATTATGAAAATATAGGCTTGCGAGGGAAGGAAATAAATTTTGAGATATTATATTTGATGGTGAATATACGAAAATGAAAACTTGTATTTCAACGAATTAAATACACAACGTACTGAAAATTGTGCAATGTTAATTCGACAAGTACATTATTATTATTATTATTATTATTATTATTATTATTATTATTATTATTATTATTATTATTATTATTATTATTATTATTATTATTACATTAATACATTATTGATTATTTTTGATATTTTGGTAAAGATATATTGAATACTGTGAACTCTCAACGCGAAACAAAATCTTCACGAATTTATATGATTTCACAGATTCTCTTTGAACGTTTCAGTGATAACTCCTTCGTGAAGGATATTACTATTTCCATAAAGCGACCCTATTCACATTTTTCAGTGAATTTTATAATGTTGATTGATATTAATTTATATATCTTATTAATAATTAAAAAAAAACATTATCCGTCAATATAAAGTTTAAAGTCGTTACCCTCAATTCTCAAGTCGAAAAAGAAGTTCCACGAAATCATATTCAATATGTATTTGAAAATATCTTAAACTTTTAGCGACAACAATTAATTAATGTAGGAAACAAAACCTGAGAAGCACGAATTACGATATCCGCAATATATATAATAATCGATAGCGCGATCCGCAAATAAAATAATTGATTAGGGCGAATTTTCATAACACAATTACTGATTATGTCAGTACCTCGGATTTTGTGTTAGCGACTGTTTTACTATATCCTGGAAACAAAATTATGTACAAGATTATTAAATGTAATGAAATAATTATAAATTTTCCGCTGAGAACATAATTATTAATGGTGTGTTTTGCGAAAATGTGATAGGCAGATCCTAATAGTAAATATGTTTTATATTATTTTTGTTAGACATCTACACTTCAGTCCAGTGTAGTTAATGTTCTTAAAAGTATTAATATATTGTATTTAATATATATACAGATATCCATAACTTGGTTATGCTACAACAATGATAATAATAATAATAATAATAATAATAATAATAATAATAATAATAATAATAATAATGACAACACAGGCATACACAATATAGTTGCCATATCCAAAGGCTTGACGCATGTTTCTCTATGTACATCAACGTGCTGCATCTGAAGCGAGAATTGCGCCACTATCCTCCAGTTTATTGTTAAATCGCGAAAAACATGTGTATACTAGATTGGTGTCTTGTTGCTTTATACACCACAGAAACCAAAAGTTGTCAGACCCAAAGACTTGACACATGTTTCTCTATGTATGTCAACGGGCTGAACCGGAAGCCAGAATTACGCCGCCACGTTACATTTTTTTATCGCGAAAAAACACCTAAAATATACAATTTACAATTTCACGGTGGTTTGTTAGTGATTTAAAAAGAACTGATTGATAGTGGATCAATTGTGACTTCATATTTGGATTTCGCGCGTGGACATATATAGAGAAACGTGTCAAGTCTTTGGGTATGACAACGGTTTTTTGTGTGCCTGTGTAATGATAATAACTGCGATATAAGGTTTGTTAAATGATGTTTGAGAAATATTTTATTTATCAAATATTTCAAAGAAAAGTCTCCGCTTTCCCGGAGACGTGCGACGTCAATATGTCAAATAAAATATTTCGCTTTTCCGCGCGTTATGAAGACGGGGAAGAATATAAAAGGATTTTAGTGGAACGGGAGAATTGTCATCCGCAGAGGTTCGCCTTTCATTACAAAACCTCTTGGAGACGACTCGTCTCCCGCCGCGTCAGGGACGAGCATAGCCTTCTATATGCGCGCTGGAAGAGATCTCGATATTCAATTTAGAGATGCGAGGTTCCTCTTTTACGAAATATTTGGAATAATTGGACTTTTCTCCACGTTTCGCCCGCACAGATTTATTTGGGCCATATTGCATTGGAGGAAGCAATATGTTTTTATCGCCGTAGTAAGTTTATTACGAAATACCCATCTGTGTTAATCCTACATGGATTTTTATTTACGTATGTTGAAAGCATATCTATATTTTGTACTCTCTGTGTACTACATTTCAATCTGTCGTTTTTTTTTCTTTCAGGTGAGTTCTTTGCCTGGTTGCAGCAATTTTCTCTCGTATCTACTCGACACGGAAGGGGTGAGTGCTTCTGTAATCTCCTTTTTTTCTGAAGTCTTATTCCGTGTTTTGGGAGCCGTGACTGCTTCTGCTATTGTCGTCTTATCGTTGGTTTGCGTGACCGTCTTGTCTGATAGACTGAAAATATCAGTTGCAAAGAATAAAGAAGGAAATTCTCAAACTCAGTGGGCACGGACTCCCGGAGGCATTTGTTTCTCTTCGCCTAAAACGTGAGTCGTTTTCGTCATGCGATTTTATTTTTATCCAGTCAGTACCTGGAAAACCAGAAGTTCTTAACGATGTAATACAACTGATAATAAAAAAGATAACTTCAATATAATATTACATTAGAACTAAGAGAATAATGAAAGCTCTCGTTAATCCCCACCCAACTACAATCTTTAGGCGGGAGGCAATTTAACAAGGGTGAAAAGAATACCTTCACACAATTCACTATTCAATCCATTCCTATTACAAAACATATGCAGGCAGTTGAGATAAAAATCCAGAAAATGTATATTTACTCTAAAATATCACATATTTCTTAATTTTCATGATATGTTGTGAAAGATCAGACAAGAAATTTACATTTTTCTACATCGATGAATCATATTGCCAGTGAAATGATATCGGAACCAGTAAATTCATTATTTTATTTCATTGGAGAGGAATATTGATGTTTATATTCTAAAGAAACGCAATACATGACGTTTTCATAGCCGTTAAAAAAAACAAAGTTTTTACCTTCAAAAGAAACAATAAGTAAATCATCACATTCAGTCAATTCCTTAGGGAAATTCATGCCTCACATGGCTTTTTTATCTGGAACGTTATGGCAGAGTGGTAGCCTCGTTCCACTTCATATCTGATAGATCGGAATATCAGTTCGGGAATATGAAATAAATGAAGAACGCCCCTGGCCCGCGGCGGCGGCCGCTTTGTGGCGCTCGTGTTTCCCTTTGCGCCGAAATCCGCTCGGAGGGAAAAGCCGGTGGCGGAGGCGGAGAGAGATACACGGTGGGGAGCTCAGCAAGTGGAGGGGCTGGGACGGCAATGGAGGTGACTGGATACTCGTGACCAGATGGTAACGGTGAGAGAAGAGTGTGTCCCCCTTGCTCTCTCAGACTTGCCTCCCCTACACAGTGACCGCCCACCCACCTCCGCGCCAAAGGAAAGAAGGGAGAATGTAGGGGAAGCCGTGGGTGGGTCAGAGAAGGTAGGTCTGGCGGGAGACTCGTGCGAGGAGATACCTAAAGTGAAACGAGAAGCGGAAGAGACGGAGGGGGAGTCCGTGGTGATGAGGGAGCAGTAGAAATAGGGCAGAGGGTGAGGATTGATTGATTTATTGTTAGTGATTCCGGGAGCAACAACTATTGAGGTCATTAGTCCAGTAAGTGCAGTGCATGATTTTTTCATCCTGTGGTAGCCGTGACCTTCCCCCGCTGGATGGCGGACCTACCGTCGACTAGCGGAATTTTACTCATCAAGGTATCTCCCACATGCTCTGGTCTCCCGGGAAGTGTGTGGGTGAAGTGTTTGTGAGTGCAAGTGTGTGTGTGTAAGGGATGAGGATATGACAAGGTATGGGAAGGAAAGATCGCGCGCTGTTCGTGGCCGTTTGTTAGGGAACTCCTCCGGAGTACACCTGGTGTTGATCGGAGCAAACACGGGAAACTACCGAGCAGCTGGCTGCTAGAATTCCCCTCGAGACAGCGACCGAATTCGAACTAGCTGACAAACTAGCGTCGGAAATCTTGTAGAGGGTGAGGAGAAGGTTGAGCCTTGAGAGAGGACAGAAAAGCTGGCATTACAGCGAGGTGGGCAGAGAAGAGAAAGTTGAGTGGTGAGTTGAAAGTTCTGTGAAGGATGATGTGAGACAGGTGAGGCGAGAGAGACAGAGATCGGCACTGCGGGTTCAGGGGGGACCCGCGGCCGTGGCAGTGTGATGTGTGATAGGAGAGGTGGGCTGAGGAGATAGTGACCCCGGGTTTGGAAGGAGGTTGTCGGTGTCGACGGGGGAGGGGGCAAGGGTGGTGAAGGTAACTAAAGGTGACCCACCCCGCTTCACCCTCACACCTCACGACTCCCACCACCATCACCCCGCGTTCACCACCACCACTCCGCCCCCGCCTCCTTGCCCCGCTTCCATCACTCCGCCATCGCGTACACCTCTCAGGCTCAGCTCCCCCTACAACCCCGCCCCACCACCCCGCTCCACTAGTCAGCCCTCGCCACCATCGTCATATCCGTTTCCTCCATTCCGCCCCCACCTGCCTCTTCGTCTCGCTCTCACCACTCCGCCATCACGTACACCTCTCAGACTCTGCTCCCACTACAACTCCGCCCCACCCCCACCCCGCCCCACCTCTCAGCCCGCGCTACCATACGTAATATCCGTTCCCTCCATTCCGCCCCGCCCCCTCCTTGTCCCGCTCTCTCCACTCCGCCATCGCATACACCTCTCAGCCTCCGCTCCCACTACAACTCCGCCCCAGCACCATCCTGCTCCACCACAGAGGCCCCGCCACCATACGTCATCTCCGTTCCCTCCATTCCTCCCCGCCCCTCCTCCTCACCCCGCTCCCACCTCTCCGCGATCACCTTCACCACTCAGCCTCCGCTCACATTACAACTCAGCTCTCACTACCACCCCGCCCTCACTCTCACCCCCCCCCCCAGCACTTGCCCCCGCCATCACCTCGCATCCGTTCCCTTCATTTCGCCACGTCCTCACCTCCTCGCCTGCTCCCACCCCTCCGCCATCGCCTCCACCACTCAGCGTCCGCTCCCATCCACCGCCGCCTCCACCCCACCGCCCTGCGCCGGGTGCCCTGACGCCGCGTGGTGGGTGGAGGACTGTGGAGGCGGCAGAGTCGCGAGGAGGCGATGTCCAGGCCGCGTCGTCGGGTGAAACACGGGGGCGGCGCAGGGGGAGGGGCTCCAGTCAGAGCTCGCAAGAGGGACTCGAGGCCCTTAAACTCTTTCCGATTCCGCTGGGGCTTCGATATGAGTCGCTCTCGGAGCTCGTGGCCGCCCCGCGCAGGCAGTTCCCCGCTTCCGCCGCGGCCGCTTACCGATGTTTTTTTGCTGCAGCGCTTCCTGCGAAGGCGGGCATCTGGGGTTTTATTTCGATGCGGTGGAAAAACATCCGGGTTCAATGAGACCAATAAAAACTTATAATAATAGAGTGAAGAGCTTATTTGTCTCCAGCGATTTTTATCTAAAATATGAGTGTGCGAGAAGCTCCCTTGGTTGCGTTAAATGACATTTTATCAAAAAATGTTTCTATATAACACGCTTTTTAGGATAAAAAATAGTTCACAGCTTGTAAGGATAGACACCTGAATACTCTTTCTTACCTATTGGAAATGGGAATGATTTTTCTGTCACATTATGTGGGAATATTAGTCCAGCCATTATGTAGTTTGCTAAAACAAATTGTGGAGTAGTTTTGACTTCGTGCTCGTTTATGTTTCTTGGGTGCTGAATACGAATACGAATTTGAAGTTTACCTATAAAATTCCGTTGGAATATGAATTACAGCAAAACAACATAAAAATAACATTTTCATCTGTTTTTGCCTATATCTAAAAATCTATTTATTTAGCCAAAAATTACTCATTATCAAAATATTCTATAAAAGACTCCCATAATTTAGTACCTTACAATATTTTTCGTTACGCGCTCCGTTTAGGTGTAATTGACAATTTAATTTTGATGCATTTTTGCGCAACTCGGCTACCTATTGGAATGGGAGAACAGATTCCAGATCTCAGGTTCCAGAGGGGGAGGAACACAGTCACCTCCAGGGATACAACATACACTACACATACGGGTCTAATGACAGTATTATTTGACGCTAGCGGAAATGAAATATAATTAATCAATCTACTGCCTATCCATTACCTTCGCTGTCGTTTCCGCATCCTTGTTTTCAACTGCCCGTGTTCCAGCTCCACTACTCCCCGCCGTCTCTGCCAACCCTGGCATCCCACCATCCACGTCCACCGCCCTCCTCCCAATCGCTCTCAGCTTTCTCGTCGAACCGTCACCACAAACAGTATCGCCTCTCTCACCGTACTCTACACAAACCCGCATCTCCATCACCCCCGCCATCGCCATAGTCTCTAACCGTTCTAAGCCCCATACTCACCTCTCCACCCTCGGTTAACTCCGCCATCCGTGACGAATTTTTTTGACAAACACCTCCAGGAAATGTGTAAAAGGAACGCGCATGGGACGCGCTGCGAAATGGATGACAATTCGAAAAGTTTTACGGGCGAAAGTTGTGGGGTTGTGTTAGCAAAGCAAAAACAATCGCTAAATTGATACGGCCGATACGACACACTTTGTTCACACATTTTCAAGTCTTCTGGAAGTCTCCGCCTTTGTCCTACACGATTACATAACACATTCTCAAGTGGTTTCCTTCGTATTTTCCATCACTAAATTTTAACAATAGAAGTTCCAAATTTAAGCCGTTTTGAGATAATTGTCGCCCAAAAGAAAAGATAATTTTGCTGTCATATGCTAGCTACGCGTATCACAAGAATTAACTTCAAATTCATTAAAATGTCGGAAATTTGTCACATTTTCATTATATTATAATGGAAATATTGCAACGTCTTAGCTCTCTACTAAAAAACTTGCAATTTTTAGGTACGTGATATTCAAATTTAGATCTCAATATACAGATAATATTGACTCATTTCTATCGCATAACGGCTACTAAAGAATTTGCATTAATTTGCCTTTAGCCATTATTTGTCCCGTAAAAGGCTATTGGTCTCGGCGCCGAGAGATCCTGGGGTTCCCGGTCGGTCACCCAACCAGGAACACGCGATGTCTCGAATTCGCTTAAATTTCGTGACACATATTTAACGAATTAGTTAGTAGAAGAATCCCAACATTCGCCTGGATGGCCGAGGGAAACTACGAAAACTCCGGTCAGAATGGCCGGCACAGGTATTGAACACGAGCCTCCCGAATAAAAAGTCAGCGCACTATGCCCTGAGTCACTTCACTCGGTACTAAAGTATTTCTGCCTAATTAAATACACGCGTATACATTCTTTAGCAGCTAATAAAACCCAAATACTCTCTCGCCGCCTACCCTGCTCAGGCATCTGCAAAGGCCGTCTCCTCCCTGATATCCTTCGCCACCCCAGCCACCGCGCCGTCTCCTTCTCCGCCGCCAGGCCGCGCCGCCTCCCGGGCCGGCTCCTCGAGGGACGGCTCGTGACGATGGCTGCGGCAGCAGCGGAGGCGTCGGGTGCCAGCGGAGGCGTGGAGGGACGAGGCGGGGCGGGGGGCGGGGCGAGGCGGTCGCTCGGCGGCGAGCGGGCTGAATAATTCCGAGCCAACTCAAAGCTGCGCCTTTGAAACGCGACCCCGCAGCGCATGCATTAGCCAGTGCCTCCGCGGCGCGGGGCGGCGGCGCCCAGGGCTTAAGGCGGGCGGGCGGGCGGGCGGCGCTCTCGCTTTGTCTGTCCTGCGACGCAGCACGAGAAGGAGCGCGCACCGGCCCCGCCCCCGTCCCCGCCCTGCCCCCGCTCGCCGTCCCGGTGCTTAAGCGGCGCGGATAGCGCGGTAATTTGTAACGCTGATCGCGCGCCTGTCGCTCCATGCGGTCGCCCCACCTCGCCCAGCCCCGCCCCCCGCCCCGCCCGCCGCGCCAGGCGGCCGTGCGCGCGTCCCTACGCTGTCCACACGTTTGCGGCTCTTACTACTGACTCGCAGTTGCGGCTGTTGTTCCCGCTACGCACGCGATCGTCTGCTCTTGAATTGTTGCTTTAATCATCGCTATTTTGTTTGTTTTTGTTCGTATTTTGTCTTAATTCGTGTTTAATGTTTTTGTTTTTGCATTCAAAGTCATTGTTGTGCCTCATTCTTAATTATTATTTTTGTCTTTGTTATCATAGTCTTTTTTTATTTTTATTAATGGGATGCAAGTCATTGTGATAAGCATTTACAGAACCTTGTTTACTTTCGCCTGCTTTTTAACTCATTCACCTCTAATTCATTTTGTTTTCTTGTTACATTTTTTATTTCATTAACTGCTGAAAGATCGTTTTGTTTTCAAACTATAAAACTCTTCGTCTACTTTTGTATTTTTAATTAAAAGTATACATTTAACATTTTTCGGCGAAGAATAATCTTAACGTTCACAAAAATGTATTCAGTTAGGATCGTTATTTTTACCTATAGTTGTGACATCGTAACAGATGTAATCTGTAGTTTTGGTCATCGTTCCTTACTTCCACACCAATTCATCCGGGAATGTCAATTTTCTCTCTCTCTCTCTCTCTCTCTCTCTCTCTCTCTCTCTCTCTCTTTCTCTCTTTCTCTCTCTTTCTCTTTCTCTCTTTCTCTCTCTTTCTCTTTCTCTCTCTTTCTCTCTCTCTTGTCTCTCTCTCTTCTCTCCCTCTTTCTCTCTCTCTCTCTCTTCTCTCCCTCTCTCTCTCTCTCTCTCTCTCTCTTTCTCTTTGTATGATCTCAATGAGCGTAATGTTAGCTTCTGTCAGTTATTATTGTGGATCAAATTTACGTACTTTGGCTTCTGTATTTTCTGACAATGTTACGTACAACTATTTCATATATTTTTCCTAAATCCCCTTCTTTTTATTTATTGCTGAGAGAATTGTAACAAATGCAGGCACTGGTTTCTTAATGTATACAATTTATTCTTGGGCTTTTGCTTTTACTTTCTTTCCTTTTCTTTATGAATTTTGCAATTTTCTTGACTCCTTTTTTTCCTTTTCGAACAACAGAAAATATTTCATTAATTTATTCACCCGTCTCTCGTAATCGCATTTCTTTCATCGCTTCTTGAACGCTTCTGGGAGCATCGTCTTCTCTCACACGTCTCCACTTAACCTCATCTCGCTCCATTGCGTCGGCGTCGCCGGAGCTTCGCGCAGTGAGCATTGGAAAATCTGTATCGGGGTCGCTGTCACCGATTTAGCTCCTCTCGCCCGGTCCCAGCGCTATCCCCGCGCTCGCTCCGCGCCCCCCTTCCACCCCCGCCCCCCGCCCTCGCCCCCGTCGCACTCCGTCGCATCAGGCCTTCTCTGCGCCTCGGGCTCCATGCCGACACCTCCCACGTCCGTCTTACACGCACAACACTCCACCTCCGCGCCTGCCCGCCTCCCACACTGCCCGACCTTGCTTCCAGCCTCGCTCACAGTCACGCCCTCAGCATCGCTTTTAACCACGGTCTCAGCCACGCTTCTAACCACGCTCCAAGGCACGATCCCAGCATCTCTCCGAATCATGCTCCCAGCAACGCTCCCGGCATCGCTCTCTGCCTCGATCCTAGCCACCCTTCGAGCACGCTCCCAGCTATGCTCGCAACCACGCTATCAATCACGCTCTCAGCAACGTACTGAATCACGCTCCCAGTCACGCTCGTAGCAATGCACACAGCCACGCTCAAAGCGACGCTCTCAACAACGCTTTAAATCATGCCACTAGCTACACTCTGAGACACGCTCCTAGCCACGCTCCTCGTCATGCTCTTCGCAATGCTCCCAAAAATTCGCAGCAGCCCTTTGCATCACTCTCATTGTCACGCTCTCACCATCCTCTTCAGTCTCTCTGCAATTAAGCTCTCAGCTACGCTTGCAGCCAGTTTCCTTGCCATGCTCCCCGCCAGTTTCCCCCGAACCTTCCTCGCCCGACCCACCTGCTGGATACATCTCCACCGAACGTCCCCAAGTTCTCTGCGGGCTCCGCGTCCCCGTTCGCTATGTAATCTTTTCCGTAACACGCTTGCCATCCCGGACCTTCTGCACGTTCTAAATACGCCCCCTCCATTCCTTGCCGAATTAGCTTTATAGCCACGCGCCCACCACTCTCCTTGCCGCTGTTCCGCATCGTGCTCCATTCACGCTTACACCAAGACCACGCTCCTCCCCCGTCTCGATTCACCCACACTTCCACCACGCTCGTCACTCCTGTTTCGCCCTCGTTACTACTCCCTCCAAGCTACCAACTCGCCCCCGCCCATGCTCCCTCCACGCTCCAACCTTGCCTCTACACCTATCTTGCTCCTACCTCTACTTCCTCCGCGCTTCCAACCTGCCCCCACTACGACCCCCTTTACGTACCCAATATGCTCATCATTCCTCTTTCGGTAAGCGCTCTAACCATGACTCCACCTCACCCGTCCCTACTCCTTCAGCTCCCAACTGGCTCCCACCCCGAATCTTCTTCACGCTCCCAACTTGCCCTACCCCAACTCCCCCCACGCTTCCAAACAGCACCCACACTCTACCCCCTTTGCGTTCCCATCTTGCCCCCAGCCCGAACCCCCTCCACGCTCCCATCTCGTCCCCCAGCCATACCCCCTGTGCGTTCCACTCACACCCCCACTACGCTCATCACCCGTGTCTCGCGCACCCCGCCCATTACCCACTTCACGTTCTAACCACGCTCCTCGCCCCCGCCCCCGCCCCCGCCCCCGCGTAGCGCGAAGGCGCAGCGGGCGCCGCTTTTCCAGCTGCGGTAACGACTCTCGCGGAGCGCAGCGGGGAGGGGGAGGGGGAGGGGCAGGGGGAGAATCCTCCTCGATCGTGTCCTCGGCGGAGGGCGAGCGCTTTTGAGATTATCTGCTGGAGCGTCCTCGACGAGTAATCGAAGATATTTCTTTTATTCTTTTGCGTGCCTCGTTTCGCGAGCGACCGCGGAGGGGGGCGCTGTTAGTGTCGGAGCGGTCGGGAAATGCGTATCCAAATGTCCTCGTTCCCAACTATTGAGCTAGGTCTGCACGTTTCGCCTCGCCCGTGCGGCCGGAGCTACTGGTGAACTCTAATGTAGAGATACTGCCGCGGGACGTCGTTTTCCGTGGAATCAGCAGACTCCTTCCTAGGTTACTTCGAATCGCGGCTTTATGCACGGGTTGCATTCGATGTTTTGTGGCTGCATTTCTCTATTTGTATTTCGTTTGGTTTAAATATCATTGCACTACTATCATTTAGGCTATTTCAGACAAAAACGTAATTTATGTATTTTATTGTCCTTCTAATTACTTTTTTAAATGTGTCTCAGAGAAGTCTAACAGGAAACAGCCGGGAATTCTTGGCCGAGCGACGTTGTAGCTGAAACTTGCTGATTTATTGTCTATTTGATTGCCTGAGAGACGCCGCGTCCTAGACGACGGTGTCAACGTTTCTGCTACCATTCGATGACTCTTTTTACTGGTATATATTTAATATATAAATCATCGTTATTTATCTTTGTTTTATTTACTCTATATATGAGATGCATATTTTGTGCACGGATTCCAATTGATATTTTCTTATTGCTTTCTTCTTTTTTCTCTACCCTATTAAATATTAGCTCAATATTACCATGTAATCATATGTCAACTACATGATAAATATTACCGAATATTGCTCTTCATAATTACGGATTGTACAGTAAATAAATAAAAACTTTTAATGCTGTGCAGTAGGTTGAAACCCTCAATGAAATATTTATTAAATTGTGCGTCGTCTTTATTTGCCTTCATTTAATATAAATTGCTTATAGAAGACGAAAATTTGCTATTCTTAATTTTTGTAAAACTTCCCGGAATAAATGCTTGATATTTCAAGATTCTTCTACGTAAAGTAGTTTTCCTCCAGCGTTTCATTTAAAGCAGTTTTGAAAGTTCCAATCTCATAAATATGTTTACATCTAATTTTATATAGACATCAATAACAAAACAGACAGGAAGGAACATTCTGCGATAATAAATTCTTATTGCATAATTACCACGACAGATTCCGAGTTCTCCTTTATGAAGACAATTCCACATCTCCGATTAATTCAAAGAACCTAAGAAGAGGTCTTTTGAGGTTGTTTTGTGGAATTCCACTCTTCCCCATCCCCCGTGCAGTCTCGCGTCTCGCTCAGGGCAAGGAACGCCCCCTCTCCTCCCAACTCCCCATTTGCTGCGTCATCGCCCTCCCGCGGCGCGCGCCTCCGCGGACATCTTGTAACGATCGCGGGCGGCGCGCGACCCAGACGTCCGACGCGCCTCCTCCCTCCCACTCGCGCCCCTGGCCCCTTTCCTAGACCTGGCACCCGTTCCCCCCTGGCTCAACTCCCTCTCCCACCCCGGCACCCCTCCTGTCCCTCAGCCCACTCGCGCCCCTGGCCCCTTTCCTAGACCTGGCACCCGTTCCCCCCTGGCTCAACTCCCTCTCCCACCCCGGCACCCCTCCTGTCCCTCAGCCCACTCGCGCCCCTGGTCCCACCCACGCCCCTGGTCTCACTCCTACACTTAGTCGCACTCCCGCTCCTGGCCACACTCGCGCCCCTGGCCCCTTTCCTAGGCGTTCCGCCCCCTGCCCCACTCGCCCCTCACAGCACGGCTCCTTTCGCCCGCCGCATCCATACCTAGCCACCCCTCCCTGGCCCAACTCCCTCTCCCACCCCGGCACCCCTCCTGTCCCTCAGCCCACTCGCGCCCCTGGCCCCTTTCCTAGACCTGGCACCCGTTCCCCCCTGGCTCAACTCCCTCTCCCACCCCGACACCCCTCCTGTCCCTCAGCCCACTCGCGCCCCTGGCCCCTTTCCTAGACCTGGCACCCGTTCCCCCCTGGCTCAACTCCCTCTCCCACCCCGGCACCCCTCCTGTCCCTCAGCCCACTCGCGCCCCTGGCCCCTTTCCTAGACCTGGCACCCGTTCCCCCCTGGCTCAACTCCCTCTCCCACCCCGACACCCCTCCTGTCCCTCAGCCCACTCGCGCCCCTGGCCCCTTTCCTAGACCTGGCACCCGTTCCCCCCTGGCTCAACTCCCTCTCCCACCCCGGCCCCCCTCCTGTCCCTCAGCCCACTCGCGCCCCTGGCCCCTTTCCTAGACCTGGCACCCGTTCCCCCCTGGCTCAACTCCCTCTCCCACCCCGGCACCCCTCCTGTCCCTCAGCCCACTCGCGCCCCTGGCCCCTTTCCTAGACCTGGCACCCGTTCCCCCCTGGCTCAACTCCCTCTCCCACCCCGGCACCCCTCCTGTTCCTGAACCCACTCGTGCCTCTGGCCTCACTCCCACCCCTCAACCCCTCCCAAACCCGGCCGCACTCCCACCTGGCCCTACTCTTGGCCCTCGGCCAACTCCCGCCCCTCGCCCTACTCGCGCCTCTGGTCCCAATCCCTCCCTGCCTCCCTCCCGTTCCTGGACCCACCCCCACCCCTGGCCCGCTTCCAAACCTGGCCACACTCCCACCTGGCCCTACTCTTGCCCTTCGGCCAACTCTCGCCCCTCGCCCTACTCGCGCCCCTGGTCCCACTCCTGTACCTGATCCCGACCCTGGCCTCACTCGCGCCCCGGCTCCACTTCCGTCCCTGGTCTCACTCCCACCCTTGGCCCCACTCCCTGGCCCCACTTCCGCCCCTAGTCCGACTCCCACTCCCACACCGGCCCCACTCGCGCCTCTGGCCCCACTCCCATCCCTCGCCCCTCCCAAACCTGGCCGCACTCCCACCTAGCCCTACTCTTGCCCCTCGGCCAACTCCCGCTCCTCGCCCCACTCGCGCCCCTGGTCCCACACTCGTACCTGGCCCTACTCCTACACCTGGTCCCACTCCCACCCCTGGCCTCACTCCCGCCCCTGGCTCCACTCCCGCCCCTGGTCTCACTCCCGCCCATAGCCCCACTCGCGCCCGCAGGGCCCACTCCAGCTCACCCCACCCTTGTCTATGCCAACCCTCCGGATCTCAATCCTACCCACTCTAGTCCTTCTGGCCATACTCCTGCTGACCCTTCCTACCCTCCCACCTATTCCGGCCGACCCCATTCCGGCCGACTCCACTCCTTCCCACCGCACTCCTTTCGACTCCACTCTGACCGACCCCACGCCTGCCGAGCCCCATTCTGCCCGTGCTGTCTTGGTCTCTCCATCCCCACCAGTGCCGACCCCTCCCACCTTACTCTGTAATGCCTCTACTATGCAATCCTCTCTAAACTCACTCATATTGTCGACACAGCTACTGTCGCAAACGTCATTGTCTTCCTCTTCTCTACCATCCATAAGACTGCTGTACGCATCACCTGCCTTCATTAGTAATTTCCCCGACTCTGACTTGTTTCTCGATATTCCTTTTCGACTCCTTTCGTCCAATCCTTCGACTATGCTGTCACAATTCTGTCAACACCTCATCCACCAGCACATCCTTCCTACTTTTTGAAGCCTGCATTTTCCTGGTCGCATGAAACGCCGTTTTGTTTCTTTTGAAATCCCATGAGATCTAGACTTCGATTTCAGCGTCGAATTTTCTTTGTCATTCTACCTATACTTATTCCTCCAATATAATTTCTCCGTACCAAATTTAAAATTAGTTCATTTTGGATTCTACCTTTGGAACTAGACCTAGTAAGTTACGCCAATATCCTATTTGCGTGTTTTATTTCCATTCTCTTGTGCCATCATCCTTTATTTTCATCGACTTTTACAGTTACTTTGATATCACTTATCCTCCTTTTTTTTCTTTGTATTTTCTCTACCACGTGGTCTTTATTTCAGTCGGCATCTCGTTCGTCTTCTTTCCTTACAGACCCATTTCTTACTCTCTCCATTTCGGTGCTTCCCTCCTCTGTTCCCGGTTCCCCTCTCCGCCACGTTCCTCCTCCCCCTCCCCCGTTTCTTCCTCGTTCCCGGTCCCCCTCTCCGCCACGTCCCTCCTCCCCCACCCTAACCTCCTCCCCCTCCCCCGTTTCTTCTCGGCACGGCGCGGCCGTCGCGTCGCCCACGATGGCACCCGCACTAAAGGAAACTGCTGTCTGCTCATTTGGCAATAGTCTGGCCGGGGAAGTTATTTGGCACAGTCGGTAGCCTCGAGGTCCCGTATTCACGAGGCGCTCGTTTAAAAGAGGCGGAACGGGGCGGGGGAGGGGGCGGGGGCGTGGAAGGCGGGCGCCCTGGATAAACGAGCGGGTGAGACGTGGAATGGCGTCTTGACGACGGCGGCGGCGGGCGGCGCTATCGAGCGTTGTCCAAGTGCCCCGCCCCCGCCTTCCGCCACCCCCTTCGCCACCCCGTTCATGTCGCCGCCTGGGGAAGAAATGAGTAAGGTGCTGCCTGCTATACCCTCCCCGGGGATTCCCCAAGATGATTCCTATTTTCAGGCCTTGCGCGCCTGTAGGTCAAACCGCACTCCCCCGCCGGTGGCTTGCGAACCCCGAGAAGTGAAGGGGGAGATCGTCAGAGTTTGCTTGGTTAACAAGTGTTCCCCTCTGCACTGATTCTTACCGGAAGAGCCTAAGGTTCGATACCCGAAAATGGTGGATTTTTTATACTAGTTACATAGCCATGATGGACAGAGGTAGGTGAGTTAGTCCGGCGCCACGCTTGTCTTGCACAGCACCAGTTTATGTCATAAACCCCGTGACTACAACACGGGCACTTCGCTTCAAAAGCCAGACCAGACACTGACCGTCATGTTGTACGGAGAGCCAGAAATGTTGGGAAACATTTTGAAAGCAGCATAAAGTGACAATTTTCAACGAAAAATAATACAAAGATGTAATTTAAAGAAAAGGCTTCATGTGATTCAAAGACAAGGCGATAACTTTGGTATCTGGCTGCATTTAATACTCCCGCTGATATTGTGACGCAAACTGATGCCTAAAGTCGTATACGATGCGCAATAGCTCAACCATTCTTTCCATCATGTACATAGCGTAAAAGTTGCGAGATTAGACTTTCTACCTGCTACAGCAGTGCCCCTCTGGGGAGATATACGAGGATATCGGAGATATCGTCTGGGGGAAAAATCCCCCGGAAGCTCATGTTTACGTCAGGGCCGGACCTCTCGTTTTAGCGGGGAAGAACAGTACCGTCAGTCACAATATCACATGCACTACACTTTCAAGGCTAATGATCATAGCAGTTGACACACCCTGAAACAGAATTATCAATCAAACGAAGAGACATGAAAAGTGCCTTCAGGGGCTGTTTCCCGTTAGCGCCTACAGAGGCGCCTGCACGAGGCTCTGTTATTTTCCCTTGTGAACAAATATAGTAATAAATATAACCACAAAACATGCTCAATAGTCATTTCAGTAGTCATTTCAGTCATTTTTCTTACTTCAGCCAACAACGTGACACAAAGTTTCGTTGTGCTTGTTAATAAATGTAAAATTTAATAATGTATATAATGATTTTAAATAAAAATTAGTAGTCATACATTTATGGAATAAAACATCGATTCTGTAAATGTAAATTATATAAGACGCTCTACGAAATCACCTTTTAATACGCATTTTCATTGTTCAATAGTTTATCTACGTTTACTTCGATAACGTTTGTTTACAGGAAATTCTCTTCATGAATATTCGTACTACATTCTTAAATCTTGCAGATGCGTTATCCCCATACAGTCGTGAAACTCACCGCAGTTCCCAATACATGCTGAGCACAATAACTCACAAAAATTCAAGTTGCAACTGACAAAGACTGACGTGCAATTTGTCGATTGTAAGCAGCAATACCAAACATTTAAAATTAAAAACTTTAAAGCTGGTGTGTACTTTGATTAACTTGCACAGTATTGGAAGTGTGCGATATACGTAAAGTACACATTTGGTTTCTGTATTGACGTAAATTAATTTCTTTCATACAAGTATAGTTTATGTTAGTTTCTTTCACTCACAAAAGGAACCAAAGAGATGCATGTTTTTGCAATGCGTAAGGATAGGTCTGACTTTTTGACAAAATGTTATTTTTGTTGTCCGGTAATAAACAACCAATATTTTTAAAAAACGCGTAAAAGCAATTGGTGAAATTTTTAAAGGAAATTTGGGGTGAAGTTTTTGGTACGGAACTTTACTACCACAAGTATAAAACGTATTGAATTTCATAACGGCAAATTGGTCAATTTAAAAAATGTTAACTTGGAAACGTTTGGAAACTTCATTGTGCACTCATCATGGCTTGGTAATTGTTTCCAAATTTATTGATGATCTGAACATTTATAGAAATATTTGAATTTTTTCCTAATACAGTTGAAATTCAGAGTATTATAAGTGCTTTTATTGGAGGGGTTTTAGGCATTCACATATAAATATTTCAGACTGTGATTTACTTTGATTCTTCCCTGAAACCACAGGGTGGGTGTCTAATTCCACTAACCGAATATAACAAATTTAATTTCCACTGTTTGCCAGAATTGTGTGGTCTGACACCACAGATTCAATTTGCTGCATACCCGAAAGTCAAAAGCAATAGTATTCACGCACAGTAAACTTAAAGGGGATGTTTCGTACAACGTTGTATTTGTTTTAAATTCAGTTTATAGTATTTATACATATGAAATTTTGAATCTAAAGCATAACTAATAAGATACAAACATAATACATAGTTAAATATAAATTTATTGTATATACATTATTAGTTATTATTTTATATTATTTTGATGGGAACTGCAATTATAATTGAAGTTATGGTAATGTAATGTAATGCTTTTGCAGTGTAATAAGTGTAAACTTTTGTAGTTTTGTAGTTGCGACAACTTTAAAATAACACTCATAAACTTTCTCTGAGTGTTATTTTAAAGTTCCATGTGCTACAATTAAAATATTATTTCTAATTATCTCATTATGTATGAATAGGTCGTACATAAGTATGTCATAAACCTACATTAATAAAAGTATGTAAGCGCGTAACTTTCGAACGACTGCACCAAATTGGATAATTCTTGTGTGTGTGTGTGTGTGTGTGTGTGTGTGTGTGTGTGTGTGTGTTATTGTCAGGACAATGTTTCTATGAAAGAAAATTCTAAAGAAATCGAACAGATTTTTTTTAAATCTCAGAATATGAAGAATCAGTGAGTGAATGAGACAGAAGCCAGTGAGAAATCTTCAATATATTAACAAATTATTAAAAGAGGAAAAGAAAGGTGTGAAAAGAGAGGGAAGAAACGAGAAGGGAGAAAAGAGAGAGTAGAAAAGGGAGTTAAGAAAAGAGAAAAGAAAGAGCAGAAAAGAGAGAGAAGAAAAAGGAAAGAAGGGAAAAGTGAGAAAGGTGAACAAGAGAGAGACAACAAAAGAGAGAGAAGGGGGAATAGAGATAATGGGAATGAGAGAGGGGGAAGAGAGGGGGAAAGAGAGGAGAGAGATGGAAGAAAAGAAAGAAAAATGTAAGGAGGAAAGTGAAGGGAGTGAAGGGGAAAGTGAGGAAAGCAAATAGAGAGAAAAGATAAGAGAAAAGGAAAGAGAGAAGGGAATGGTGAGAGAGAATGAAACAGAGAGATGGAAATAGAGAGAGAAAGAAAGGAAGAGAGAGGGAAAAAGAGAAAGAAAGAGAGAAATGGGGAAGTCTGGAGAAAAGGGGGAGAGGAAGAAAAAGAAAGTGAAAAAGGAGGGAAGGAGAGAGAGGGAACGAAGGAGAAAGGGAAAGAGAAAAGAATATATATTACGAAAAGACAGAGGCAAAAAAAGAGGCAAAGAGATAGGGAAAAGTGTGATAAATAAGAGAGGGTAAAAGAGGACGGAAAAAGAGAGAAGTGGGAAATGAGATGGGAAAGGGGGAAAGGGGTAAAAAAGATTTTCTCCAAAATTGAAATTTCTCCATCGATTTGAACAATCTCGAGGGTCTGTGAGTCTAAAATAGATAATTTGATATACGAGATTACTTTACATGAATCCTCAACATTTTTTAAATTTACCCATAAATAGTTCCAAATTTTTTGATTGCACTTCGGACTCGGGTAGCGTAAAGAAAGCTTTAAACAATCGTCCATGACTAAATTCCGTCAAACTCTCTGGTTTTTCGAAAGTTGGAAAAGTTCACATTTCTTCCGAGCCTTTTTACAGCTGCAATATTGAAGGTAGTTATTTTTCCTTAATGAAACCTGTTTCCCAAACAGAAATCTTGAAACCAGGTAATGTAGAATTTTTTGAGAACGTGTGTAGTTTTCGCGTAATTTTTGGGCAAAATATTAGAAATTTTTAAAGAATTATTGTGCAAACATGAATCCCAATTTTTTCTTTAAATTTTTCCCTTGTTATGTTGCAATGAACGATAAAAATGGTGCAGGTCCGATTTTGGGCCAACTCTGTGATTTTCGAAAATTACAAATAATTAAGAAGATTTTTGAAGATAACGAATAGTTTTTGCATAATTGATAGAAATAACGGACGCTAAAAACTCGCGCAGGTTCATTTTCGCTGAACTCTGAAGTTTCGTAAAGTTGCAAAAGTTACAAATAATGGATGAAATGTGTGCTGTTATAGCACCAGTAGTTTCATTTTGTATTGTGTGTTTATATACATAATTCATTATTGTAGATAATATCAATTTCCTGTATCCGAATGATACATGTTGTTTAACAGAAAAAATACGATTGTTTTGAGTGTTGCGTGACGTCATGTCCATCTTCAAAACCCGTAGCGCTGATGCCACATCCGACTTTAACTTCCGCAAGTCTTCTCCTACAGTGTGAGTGAAACAGAAAGCGGAAAAGAAAACCAAACTTTCATTAAAGGTACGAGGTGGCTGCCAATGCATGGAATTGTGATCAATCGTGATTCTAATGCTAATTCTTAAAATATTTAGCGGCGAATATGCCATTGTGGAAAATACTACTACTAATTAATACTACATATTTTTCGAAATTCCACTGATTGCTGCAGTAAGAGTAATGTTCCCGACACTGAACATAAAAATTGAAAAATAGCGTTATTGTGTGATAATATACAAAATTTGAAATGTTTTTAATAGTTTTTACAGCAAAAATGCATATATTCTTTATAAACTATTAGTACATATAATTCCGATTTTTACTATCACTCTTCGTCTCATTTGAAGTTATTGCATGATTCCCTGGAATAAAGGGGCGAACTCTTCCGTCGCGCCGTGGGCCTTGGGGCACGCCTGGTCTGGCGCGCTGCGACGCGACGCGACGCGCTGGCGCACGGGTGACGATTTTAATAAAACCGCCGCCGCCGCCACCGCAGGCGCGGGCTCCGCAGCGCGTACCCTGCGACGGGCAGCGGTTACGTAATTGCCAGCGCCCGCCGGTAATTACGCCGTGCGCATGCGCCGTGTGCGGCCACGTCGCACCGCGCCGCTGCGGGAGTCGAGTGCGTGCGGGGATGTGCGCGGGCGGGAACGACGCGCGCGACGGCCGCAGTGGGCGCTGGGGAGCCGTTGGGATTCTGCCGGCGTGGCGTGGAGGCCGCTTGCCTTGATGAGGATCCGATTTCTTGCGCGAGCGTTTTGTGATTAATCGCTGCGTTCTTTTCTTTTTTTTTAGACGACTGTGCAACGGAAAGGGGTGCACTTCACTTTTAATCATGAAAGTTTAATGACCTGACGACCTTTTTTGGGTGTGAGCATGATATAGGCTGTAGAACTTGCTTATTATTAAGAAAGGTGGTCACTATTATTGTATTATGATATCTAGATTATATAACAATTCTACTTTTTCTACATTAATTAGTTTTTTAAAATACTATTCATAAGTATCCTGTATGTAGAGTGCTCTGCGTAGAGATGAAACTTTTCTCCAATAATTCGTCTTAGAATTAAGATATTCAATAAGACATATCGGTAGTTTCCATTAATGTAGGATAATTTAAAAAAGCGACACTAAAATACTACTATTTTATATCCATTATTATTCAAAATAATGTAATAAATGATATTAAGATCACTCTAGTTAATAAACTAGTTTTGGTGCACATATGTTCCTTCTCATTATTTGTAAAGGATACTCAAATCTATAATTCATGTAAAAGTGTTCCCATCTAGCAAAAATATTTTCTCCGCACTGGGATTCCAATTTAGATTCTTAATGTGTGCACGCCATTCACGTTATATTTACATCAGCCTGACAGGTAAACGCTGCATTGCCGACGCTTCAAAGAATAGTTCAAAATTTGCATGGGCAATTATCAAAAATTAAGAGATTTTCGATTACATCCGAGAACATATTTTTGCAATTTTCGAAAAATATAGAGTTTGCTGGAAATGAGACAATCATCGTTATTTAGCGACCATTGCTATATCAGAGGAAACCTTTGGAGCCGTTTTTTGTAAATTGCATTAATTTCAAATAGAAAATTATGGCATTTTCAGTAGAATATTTGGCAATTTCAAAAATGAAACAAAAATGAGTCCTGCATGAGGGTGAAATGTAATTAAAAAAATTGGATCTACTTCCGAGAAAGACTGAAAATATTGCAATGTTTTATAATGTGTCTGTCTGCCTGTACTTGGCGCGACAGCGTACGGGTCACGGCCTACCAGCAGCGTCCCGCTCTCGCGGCCATGGGTTAAAGGGATATGTGTGGTTAGCTTGAAGACATCTCTAAGCCGTATTCCGTTCTTCTCAACCTGAGAAGTGAGTTTTCTCATCGCCACACAGCAACATATACTGGGACATATCAACGAAGACGCACATTATAACCTTTCCCGGCCGGGTCGCATTATGGAAAACGAGCGCGCTGACCAATGAGCGTAACCGCGAGGGCTAATGTGCATGTAGGACATAGTATGTGTATGTAGGAAATTGTATTCAAATGGGTCGTGCGCGCGACAAGATAGCCCGTGCTTTCGAGTTCGCCAGCCACGAGAATGCAGCCACCGGTATAGGGCTTCATTGGGCACGTCCAGGTGTAAAATCACCTAGTGGATGTAATAGGCAGCGAGGACCAGTGTCACACACATTCATTTGGAGAAAGGAAGCTGACGTGTGTGATAGTGTGTGGTTAATGCTGATTATAGTGAACTTAATACAACTTTTATACTCTTTTGTTGGCACTGTGTCTTGCGATTAGCGATTGGTATTTGGGCCAGTATTTGGCAACTGATTACGGTCACGGCTTTCTCTCTTGGGTGTACTGAACAACAGCAAAGTGCCTGGAATTTTGAAAATTGTCTGACTTCGTTATAATAAACTTTTGTTATTGTTGTAATTTGTGACTTCTTATTTGGAACATTTCGGGTATCACGTACTGTAAATGCACACTGACCGTTTGCTGTCAATAACTTTTTTGGTTTCAAGGACCTATAAAAGTCTGACTACACAACGTGTTGGAGGAAGTTATTTACATCTAGAAAAAAAGATTTAAACAGACTTTAGATCAACTATATCCCTACAAAACGAGTTCCCTAAAAATTACCTACTTCTACGACAGAATTACAACATCGAAGCACGTGGTAAGGCTTGAAAGTACAAAATGAAATTTTTAAATGCCTGTAAACGGTTTTTTAATAAATATATTTACATTTTTTAAATTAAATCCCTTCCTTGTTTAAAACAGATAATCCTTAATGTGACAAATAAGCTTCACAAGGTTCAAGCAATTTGAATCTTCTTTTTAACAATTTCTTTTCAAGAAATCTTAGTTTAGACAACATATAACAGATAAAAACGATCTGGTACCATTCTGTAGTGATCCCATTCTTCTCACGGTTTCCGACTTCCGGTCCCGCCTCAAGTATTCGCCTTAAATCGTACTCCTCGTCTCTTGGCCTGGCGATGGACGACGAGTCTCAGCGCAGACAGCACCTACGAAGAGCCGGTGGCGGCGACTGCAGCCTCCGGGAAGTGGGTCAAGTGCACCTCGCTTCCCCAGACTCCTTAGCCCCGCCCCCGCCCCCGCCTCCGCCTCCGCCTCCGTCCAGGCCACCGCCCTAACCGCACCCAACGCCGCCACCGCCACCTCCGCCGCCTTGGCCGCCCCGACCACTTCGCTTCCGCCGTTCTCGGTACCTGCAGCCTGCCGGCCACTCCCGCTCATCTCCACTTCCTTCTCCGCTGCCTTTCGCACCTCCTCCTCTATCTCCTCAAAGGGGACAACCTTCCCCTCGGTGTCTGCACACCCCTGCCAGCCCCCACCGTCGCTCTCACGCCTTCCCACACTATAGCTATGCACAGGCAGACATTGTTTAGTTTACCGTCTTTCTCGCGTCATGGTGCCGCCCCAGACCCATTTCCTCGAATGTCCCACCGTCTATGCCACTCTCATGTCCCTCCCAGAAGACTCAACTTTCTGGAGGCAGTTTCTGTAGGTTTCTTCACTCCTGCGACATCACTTCCTCCGCAGCTCCCTCCTCTGGGCCGGCTGCTCTGATTGGTGGCTTTATATGGTTTCTTCGATAAATACCAAGCGATTGCAGGAGCGGAACTCTCAGAAACGGCCACGGACCGCGCGGTATATTTTCTTCCTCTTCTTTGTCCTTGCTTCATCCCTTACTTTCTCAACTTATAATTACATGCACTACACTCTCCCACACATCCAGATATCAGTCGGGTGTGTAGAATTTGCTCAGGTTGGGGTAAACATCCGCTGGTGGGTGATGCCTCGTTGGGGAAAACTTCGAGAACCGACGTGCAGTTTGTTGCCGGATCTCTCCATCCCACCGAAGAAGATCACAGCTATCTCCCGCAATAAAAACATACACTACACTTACGTAAGTAATGACCTTAGCCCTTGACGCGCCCGGAATCACTAATCAATCAATCCATAACTCACCACACCCATTTTCTCCCAATTTCTCACCGTCTATACCACTCCCACGCCCCTCCCGGAAGCCTCGACACTCCGTCACCAGTCTCTCCGCTCCCGCGCCATCACCTCCTCAGTATCTTCCGTCTCTACAGAGAGGGCATCCGCCCCCACCCGTGTCTCTCCCAGATTCCGCGTCGTCAATGCTTCCACTCCCGCCCGCCGCCTCCGCCGTGCGCGGGAGGAGACGCCCGTCCAATTAGACGGCGCGTTTGTCTAGGCGCCGTGGGCGACAGCTTTGACGGCGGAGGCACCGCCGGCGCCGGAGATGGTGTCGACGGAGCTCCACCACGCGGTTTTGGAGGGAAGCGGGACCTGAGAGGAGCAACGCGGGACTCAAAAGTCCTATTTGCCCAAATGGCAACATTCTTGAGGTCGTTAGAAGTCGCTGTGATGTTTCATGGCCAGGCTGCGCGCGCAAAAATTGGAGATTTTAATTAAAGTGGAGAAAAAACCTGATAAGTGTATAGTCATACCCTGTTCATCGTAGAGATGATTTTAAAGAAAGCTGTTTTTTGTCCAGCATTAGTACTTTAGAGTTCTTTACTTTTCGTTGTGGTAGTTCCTATTGTCAAAAGTGGAGATCGTACATTGATATCTACGTGTAGACCATTTAGCTTCACATTGGTAGTATGTAAACATCAAGTTGCCGATTATTTGCAACATGTATGGAACACGAATAACCTTTTAGTTGAATGCCAATATGGTTTATATGAAGATATTCTCGCGAAAGTCGGGTGACTCCCGTTTGTGAAATACTACCGATTCACTCAGCCAAGGAGAAAAAATTGATGTAATCGTTGTACAACTTTTCTAAAGCTTTCAATTTTGTTCAAGACAGATTCGTTAATAAAATTATCGAATCGGAAGTAAAATTGGGAGCGGTAGCTCAGTGCATCAACCGATGTCACGGCAGCGCCTCTGATCGGGAGGCCCTAGGTTCGAGTCCCGATGGAGGCAGGATTTTCGACACTAGCTTTTCAGCTAAGTCGAATTCAGTCGATGTCTGGAGGAGAATTCTAGCAGCCGACTGCTCTGATCGGTAGTTGTCCGTGGTTTCTCCGATCAACAGGCAAATGCCGGAGCAGTACCCTAACAAACAGACCGCGCGCGATCTGTCCTTCCTCTTCCTTGCCCTATCCTCTCCCCTTACACACACACACTAACATGCTCTATACTACAACATATTCCGGGAGACCGGTTGAGAGCATAGAGCTTGTCCCGGCTGGGGCGGTGCCCCGCCGGCCGCACGCGATCTTTCGCGGAAGATCACCGCCATCTCTCAATGAAAAAACGTGCACAACTGACGGGACTAATGACCTAAGCTGTTGACGCGGCCGGAATCACCAACCAACCGACCAACTTCTTCTTTAAATTAATTTATCGATTGCTTGAATTTTAGATTCTCCGCTCCCTATTATGTTGTTTTTGTTGTCGCTCTATGTTTTATTAGTTAAAATTAAACTACATTTATTCGGATTTACAATATTTATGTACTAGGTATTTCTTTGGAGTAACTGCTGTTAAAACGGTTTCCAACAATCATTTACAAATATTTTTAGTAACGATTTGAAAGGATATTTGTTGTACATTCTGGTTAGTGACAAGTTTATTGAGAACAGGTTATATTGTTTTAATTGATCTATTGTGTTTAAATTTGTGTAGAAATTATTGGAGATATATTATTTGATTGATGATTAAGGACGTACTATTTAGTTCTCTGTGAAGTTTTTTGTTTGAACTAAACCAGAGGTTGTTTGTGATTAATCTGAGAAGCTTATTTTGGATTTTTTCATTCTGTTTATGTGGGAAGCATGCATTATATAACATTACCAGATGCAGTTGGAACATGCATACAATGGATTCAGATGGATAAATACATAACATTATGGATCTGATTGAATAAAGTATTATTGCATTGAATACTGATAGCTTAGAATCTGTGTTTAAGATGAATTCGAGTTGAATTAGTCTGGTTTTCGCCTGCTGTATTTTAATATTTATACGTTTTTCCCAATTAATTGTTGTATCTACATTTAATCTTATTTGATGTGTTGATTATGTGGTATCCAGTAGATTGCGATATTGTTTATTTTTAAATGGTAGGGGATGAGAAAGGTTTTATAGAAAAAATGCGTTTAATTTATTTGGATTTAGTAGTTTTATCTTCCGTTTGTTTGCCGATTCATTTATTTCGTTTAGGTGTTGCTGGATCTTCGTACTTGTTTGTTCTACCCGCTGCATTGCCACTCCAACGACCGCGCGCCGAGGCCGCCTACTTTGCCACTTTGGAAAACAAGAAACTGCGCAGCGATGGTGTAACGGTTAGCGAATCGGACTGTTATACCCAAGTTTGTGAGTTCCAACCCGATTGAAGCCGTGGATTTTTAAGGGCGAAAATCGCCTTCCTTCGGAGGGGAAGTAAAGCCGGCTGTCCCATGTTAGTAGATATACTGCATGTAAAAGATCCTCAAGCCTAAATGACGCTTCTGAGCTAAGTTCAAATCGCCTGTTTCGTCGCCCAAGTTATACCTACTTTCTCTCATGGTTTGTGAAAGAAGCGTAGCGATATTTGCGTGGTCAGACGGAAGAGCAGGCCCCATGGCCTGAGTCTCGCCACGTAAAATAAGGCATATTCAATTCAATTCAGCGAGATTCCCTTCAGTCCCGATAGGCTCTGACCAGACTTGCCATTACTGTGTAATATTCGAAAAAGATCAATAATGTTAGATGTTTATTAATTAAAAACATGTACAACAATAATAGCAATTCCTTTTTTGGGGTCTTTTTGTTAGTTTTAAGATTTGAATAATTAAAATACGTGCATTTCATAATATATCATTGCACATTGTTGTCAACGGAAAAATGTAGAAAACTATTGTACATAAAAGTTGTACGGAATTGTTAAAAACGAATTAGCTTCCTTTTCGTTAAACTCGTAAATGATTTAGTACATCATTGGGATGTCGTTTGTAACTGTTGTATTAAGATAAATGAGTATTTTAAGAGGCAAGTTGACTTACGCTTCCAGAATTGAAGTGTGCAGAAGTAAACCTTGAAATTATACTTTTCTTGTATGTGATACTGCTGTTTTCATGAAATGAGCAACAATGTCATAATGTACGAATGAACGATCATTGGCATATGTACCTGTGAATCATCAGTTTTTCTGTTCCTGAATTCTCTTAGAACATAAAGAGAGCTATTCTCTCGTCCATAAAATCCAATCATCACAATTTCGCCCAAAATATCAGATAATTATTTCTATAACCGCACCACATTATTTTCCATGAATACCTTAATTGGTAGAGAGAGTTAGGGAAGTTAATCACTACAAGATCGCGCTGAAGAATTTTGATCTGTTGGTATACTTGGGTTTTTCTAACGTGGCGGCTGAGGGTAGTATCTCCAAGATGGAATTCGGCACGACTTTTTGCGTCTTTCTTGGTCCTGCAGCAAGATGTCGTAAGATCGTGACCGCAACACGCAGTGCTGCAGATCAAGTGACTCTAGCGGCAGGACTGAGAATGACTCAAAAAGTCGTGCCGAATTCCATCTTGAAGATACTACCCTCAGCCGCCACGTTAGAAAAACTGAAGTATAGAAGGAAGTGCCGATCGCAGTTCACAACGGGTCGCGGCTCAGGTAGGACGGCGACACGAAGCTATCACGCATTTCGTAAAAAAACAAAAACAAGCGAAATAATGATGTGCAAATTCATAATGTGGTGTGTGGTGGTAATGATACGCTCTTCAGTGTAATATGAACTTCTCACTCTGGAAAACGTGGCGTGTGCAAGAACAATAAGTGTTTATTTGCAGACAGCATCATTTTCGACAGTACATCATTTTCGAACACTTCGATACTCTACAAGGTAAGGTTGAATATTATTTCATCCATTATATTAAAAAACTAGTTCTTACTTTAATATCGATATGGACAAATTTAGTATAGAAGTAATTTACTTCGATTGCATTCCTTGTGACATAAAAAAATGTATTTTTTCAAACATTCGCCAAAATAGAGAGATTTACCAAACGATATCATGGTCACATTATGGTATTTCTGAACAAAAATAATGTTTTGTAATATTGTGATGTTATTATCGACTTCACACATTTGAAAAGAGGAACGATAAGCCACTCAACGGCCAACGTCCATTAACATAAATCAGTGCATTGACCGGTAGGAGCAATTGAAACAAATGTATTGAAGTCATGTATAAGAATGTACTTATTCCAAAAAATGTTATGTATTGTTTACATTATTTTTTCTTACAATATGATGATATTACAAAAGTATTGAACTCCACACAGTCGATAATACAAATAACATAGGCTTTGGTTGGATATCAATGCAGTTGGAACGCTGAGTCCGTTATTTGCTGTTCACCGGGGTAATGACGTTAGTAACTATTAGTTTTGTGAAATTGATACTCTATTTTATTTCATTATCTTCAAATGATGAAAATACTAATTATTTATGACTTCACAAACAACAGAAGTTTGTTAACAGATTGATAATCCCTTTGAACAACTCCCAGAATGTTTGTCTATTACACAACTTTCTGTGTATCTCCACAAAACGTGTAAACTTGGCGGCGAGCGTGGAGTTGCACGTACGGCTTGCAGCAGGTCAACACTTCCGGCTAGTTTGCTTCGCACGTCGTTATTCAACTCCGTCCCCACCGCCGCCCCCTCCCCCACCATTCCTGGGACCGCTGCATACGCACGGTGCTCGGGACACGCTTGTTTGCGTGTTGGGACACCATGTCAATTTGTTGCCTTTTTTTGCGCCCTCCTCGTCTGACACGCCTCGAATATTCCGTCCATCGCGCCAGGGCCTAGTACACTCTCGTAAAAAGATAAACGCAACAAACTTATGGGCGTGTTGGACACGACAGGGGCGGCGCGGGCTGGCTCCCTCCAACGGCGGCCTTCGGCGACTGTCATTTGTCTCCGGGAGGTTGTCGTCACTTCGGCTGCCCCCTCCCCTGGGTTGGCGCGCGGTCGTTCGCGATGCGATACTACTTTGTTATTCCGCCGGTGGATGTGGAAGGTTACGGGAGCCCCTTGCACGCCACTCACCGAGTCCGCCTCTCGGATTTTTATGAGACTTCACCAGCTCGTGGTGTATAATCGAAAACGTATGCAAGTAGATTTTGGTGTGGTTTTGACAATTAAAGGTAGAGTTGTGAGCTAAAATAGGAAGTGCTGTAACGTCTCGGTTGGCCGTTGGTCGGAAACGACGCAGTATTCGCGCACATTTTCTTGAGCTCCGGAATACCTACCCCCACTTGGTTGAATTAAGAATAAATGATACGAACGAGGGTTGTTGGCAAAATCTGATAACTAGAAATGTTTGCTCCCGTGTAATAGAAATTATTTTGCATCGAAAAACGAACTACAAGTTTGATATAAAATTGCTTTTGTGAAAATAACCAAACTCCCCACTCCTCTCTCAACCAGCGAAGCGAGGGCTCAAGAAAACGTGCGCGGATAACAGCTGTGGACTCGACGACTAGCGTGACCTTGCATCAACGCCATGGGGCCTCGCCTGCAGGAGTGCGAAAATCACACCCAACAACAAATCGAGCGTGATATTTCTGTACAAATATTCACACAATCTTTTACAAATATGTTTACACATTTACCACCGCATCAACAAGACTGGTAATATTATGATCTCGAAATAATATAAATTAGATAACAGCAGATATTGCGTAGTAGAAAATGCAAAAGTTAAAATTTGAAGTGCTTTTGACTAGTAAAATAATTCTCTCTCAGCTGTTGGGAAGCGGTCACTAATAATGGATGTCTCGCCAAGAGAAGTTGCAAGTGTTTTTTCGAGGAATAGGGTTATAACAATATACCAGCAAAGGAAGTCATTAGAAAGTTGGAGGTTAATTAACGTAAATTGGAAAATCACTAATGTAATTTGAAAGCAAATTATAACAGTTCACAATTTCCTATTATTATTAAATTGTTTCTGACAAGGTGAAAATTCGTGCAGGAGAAAGGTGCATTGAAATTCTGATGGATAAGATGCGGAAATGCAGTGGAACAAAAATTCGCTTTCCATCTCGTCAATAAGTTGATTTTTGTACGAGACGGAAAGGCGTTGCTGTCAACCTTTTGGGTTGACCCGTTGGCCTTCCGCTTGTGTCCGCCCAACGGCCCTCGGGGTCCTTGTGGAATATTATTGATCATAACTTCTGTCCTAATCTTCAAAAGGACTTCAAAATTTGATTCAAGAGTTTTCAATTTTACACAATCTGCTGGTAAAGCGTCATAGTATTACTACGTTCTACCTGCCATTTTTCAATGTTTCGTATCACATTACTACACAGTACAACTCAGCTCTGATGTTGAATAGACTAATTCGGCGTCGTTACAGAATACTTATCGAAAATGTATTACATTTGTTTGATTCAGTAAGTTAGAAAACATGTAAAAGAGTGGAAGTTTTCCCGAAGAAATAAATTGCTATTTCGTCTTTTCCACGTTCGTTGCTACGGAGACAAGTAAATATATCTAAAAAGCTCTCTGAAACAATATAGTCCAGTAAAAAGCTGCAAATAGTTTAAATTTACGTGATTATTTCATTGCCACTTCATCTGAAATCACCGAGGGTAAATAGTTAATGTCAATATACTATTTATATCTTTAATTTCTCTTACCTTATGAATACTTCAATTATCCAATTCTCAGTTTAGTCTAGTCTCACCAGCATAGAAAAAACTGTGTTCAAAAACGGGCAAAACCGTATCAATTTGTTCCCTCTTCCGTAATAATTTAGTTGATTTATTCCCTGAAGTCTATATTTATATAGCAGAGCGGGGGCCTATAAACGCAGGAGAGGAATATAAAATGGAAAGCTGTAAAAACGTTTCATTTCCAATATTTGTTTCTCACTTTGACTGATGAAATTTTATTCTGTCCATGACGGTGTGATGTATCTTTTAAGAGGCTGTTGAAAATATAAATTGCTTTGGATACGGCGCTTATTATGAGTACGAATATGACAGGCTTGAAACTTTTTTAATTGTAACGTGCCAGTGTTAACGAGACTGACAGAGTTTGATGTTACTAATGTATAGGTAATATGAACATAGTGTAATATATTTATTAAGGAAGATATGTAGTGAAGACGAACATGAGTTTAATGAAATTCTTTAATACAAAATAAAAAAATATATATTTCCAGTGTAAAAGTTTACTTCTCTGACGAGTGGGTATTGTACTTTAAAAGCAATGTGGACTTGTAAAAATACGCAGAGCAAGGTTTCCGATGTATTTTAAAGACAATAAAACATCATCTGTTTTTATTGAAAACTTAATCTATTGTATCATTATCAAATTATGGATGTTCCTGGTCAAGAGATTTGCTCAGGGTACCCATTATTAGTACATCATGAAACGATGACGTAACGATGGGTATTAATACACGAGTATGATATTACGATATGAGTGTATTACGGTACGAGTGTATTAATACAGACTACTTCGAGTTTCATACGGTACTTTTTCTACGACTTTTATAAGTTAAACTTTTACATTGAATCGTTCTGTGTCAGTTGACGTCGAGGATTCAGCCAAGGTCACCAAGCGGACAACTACCCTACCTACCGCAGGTGGCTTTGGTTTACCACGACGAGAGAATACAAAAGTTGCTCTTACAATAATTCCGAGGTCACCATTTTCACTGCTTTTTCTCTTATTTCTGAAGTTAACAACTCCTCTAATTTACTACATATTTTAAACTAAAGAATTGGTGGGATTTCAAGGACAAACACACGGCAGCAACATATAACACACAATAACTTGCGTTCTGATATTAACGTCATCAGTCAAATGTTCCCTCTACCACTACCACTGAGCAAGTCAAATAGGATCAAAGTGAAATTGCGATCCAATTTATTTTATATAATATTCGACATACTGATAATAAAAGAAATTAAAACTGATAAACATAATATAACATTAAATGCAATTTTAATGTATACAATCGAACAAAACATTTACTAGAACGATTTTCAAAGATTAATAAAGTCTCAATACTTGATTTGTAAGCTTCTCTGTGATTTATCAAGAACCTGTATCATAATGAAATCTGTATCGTAATGAGTATCATTATGCAACGGGTTGGAGCCATCAAATGACAGAATTATACAATGGGAGTAGAAAAAGAAATAACGATTTCGGTTCGGCAACGAAGTATTTTAATTTCCCCTTTACGGCTAACGAGAACAACACTGTTAATACACAAGCCTAACACACAAATATTATTATACATACTAGAAATCTGAAGACTGTTCATAAATAATTCCACAGGTACCTGCCTTGCTTATACACGGATGTGGATAAGTATATGTTATGAACGGGTAGTTTTCAGATTCTTACGTATAATTATGTTTTTTGTATACCAGCATTATAAACGAGGTTTTCTGTTGCAAGAAATCGTTCATAAAAGGGCCTTTTACAGCACAAATGATGACGTATTAGGTTTTACGGCACGAATGATTGCGTCATCACACACGTCATAGTTGCGTCACAACTCACCTTTAAAATTGACGAACGCTGTGGAATTGCATGAAGAGTTCACAGAGTAACCATACAACCAGAATAACCAAAGATTTTTATTCTTGAATATAATAAATCAGTTTACATAATTACATTATTTATTGATGTTAATATTAATGGATCAGTCTGTGAGGTTTTTGAAAGATAAAGGAACAGAACCAGGTACATTAAAAGTTTTAGTTGATGAAGTACCTGCTACGTTATTTTCGTCATTTGACACTATTCTTCTAGCTATCTTTATTTTATTCTGAATTGATTCCTCAATGTAAGATTCTGCAACATTTGATGATCGCCATCCTCCATGACGCTTAAGGGTGGTAATATCTGCACCACTGTCGGCTAACATAGTAGCCGATGTTCTCCTGAATGAATGTCCGGAATATTTTTCATGATTTGGAAGTTGAAGGTATTCGGCAATGAGTTTAGGAATTTTTCCGAAAGTGTTAATCCCAATGGGGTTACAAGTGCATCTACCTTTGTTATAAAATAAGAAAAGTTTATTATGTTTGACTTTAGAAGGTCTGAGGGCAATGTATTTTTATACAAATCTATATAAGAGAATCCTTCATCAGAAATAACGGTAAATATTCTGTGTTTGTTAGTTTTAGTTTCTCTAATTTTGACAACTAAAACAGAACCTTCTTCAGAGACATCATCGGTGCATATGTTATACAATTCCCCTCGTCTACAAGCTCCAAATATGCCGAAAATCGCAACAACCTGAAAAAAGAGAGCAAAAGATGTGTTCCAATAGTTCACAAATATTTCAAATAAATATAACTTAAATACCTTCATCAAGAGATACTTCTCATCAGCTGCTTCTACTAAAAATTTGTTCACATCAGCTTGGGAAAAGACCATAGATTTTTCTGCTTCGTAACCGACATTCGCTTGTTTCATGTACAATTGAACTTTATTAAAAGCAGAAATATCAATACCATCTTTAATTTTGATCATGGCCTTCAATTTCGAGTGACTACACCACAAACTTGATGCCTTACATACTGCTGACTTCAATGTAATAAAAATTAGAAAATTAGACCATCACTAAAACTCGACTAGGTATGTCAATAAAGTAAGAGACACTTACTAACTCCGATATGTATGCCAGAACAACTGATTCGCATATAATCTTCACGTTCTTTGTTTCCATCCAATTTTTAAATTTGTTGTACTCTTTTTCGTACAATGCACTTGACTTTGCCGGTATTAAGCATTGTTCTGCCTTCGTGGCTTGTTCAACAATTTCCTGCGGCAAGGAATCCATCTTTCTTCGCATGCTCTTCAGAATCGCTCATCAGCTGTCCAAAATGCGTGACGTCATAATACCAATGTCAATGTTGCCAACAGTAAAACTGCTTTTGCAATTAGTTCATAAATTAATTTCGATTCTTGCATAAATTTATAATGCTGTTATACAAAAAAATAGCGTATGCAACTCGTTTATAATGTTGCTTTATTGCATTCGTACAAATTTGAAAACTCGCTCCTAACGTCGCTCGTTTTCAAAACATGTACTCATGCAATAAAGCTTAACATTATAAACTAATTGCATAAACTACTGTGTGTGTTAGACATGCATGTTTACAGTATTGTTGTTCTTGATATTTTATTAGCTCTCAAGAATTAAAATATTCCGAAACGTCGGCATGCTGAAATAAGTAAAAACCTTAAATTTTTACTGTGAACGAATCCCTTGATTCGGAACATCCATAATTTATTTACATGGTTATGAATCTATAATGGTTGATTATAAAACTACTTTTCACAAAGCTTTGTATATTAGGGCATCTTCCTCAGGAATAACTAAAATGAACATTATAAATTTTAAATTAAAGAAAGACTCTCACTACTAGACAATGTTTAGTACAAATTATTACTTAGCTTTTGTACTACATTGCAGAAAATATAGTAAAATTGTGGTTAAAGCTTCTGAAAATGAACAAGGATAAATTGAAAAGGGGTAAAGTTAACGTAAATTTTTTATACCATAAATCATAATAATAACCAAGTAATCATGGAATCGGAAGAGTGTAGACGCCTGGTTCTGACAGTGTACTTGCCATAGTCAATTACATTACATAATTAATTATTACATTAAATCAACTTACAATAACGAGATAATTGCATGAATTGCATAGTATATGATTTTTTGGAAAATTGTGTCAGTTAAAATCTTATAGAACGACGTGATTTCATTTTCATGCTATTTAGTAATTACTTGTTTTGGAAGTATCCCATTTCAAGATATTTATTCGTCATGCAATTATTTTAAATATCAAAGTTCACTTATACTTATTTTATTTAATAGAGAGGAGCTTTTGCCTTTTGATTTCGACGACTTTAATTCATCTTCATTTGACTGTAACTTACTCTGCATTCCACAAAGCTTTTATAAAAGGTCCGAAGGTCATTTATTTGGCCCTTATGCACATTTGCCGCGAACTGCAATGGAGAGCGGAAGATAACAACTGAGCTATGCAATAACTCCTGGCTTTCGGCTTCCCATCCCCAACATCCTTGTAAATCTTTATTACCAAATTTACACAATAAGTAAGTTCGAACTCGGACCGCCAGCGCCGCCTGAATCGGAAAATAAATTGATGGAGGCCTTTAATTATAAAACCCGCCCTATTTAATTAAGGTAGTTGTGCGCATTTGAATAATAACTCTTGAATTTCTACGAGCTGCTGCGGAGTTTTGGTGAATACGCTCTTTCGCTGTGTCCCTGCACGCCGGCGCCGAAGTCGCTTTCTTCTCTTCCTCCGTCGAAACAAGAGAGAAGCGAGAAGCGACGCGGCGTCGGAAGAGGAGACCCGAACGCGGGGAGAGAGCAAGGAATGCCGGGAAATATACTGCAAGTCAAAAACCGCAGAAGCCCGGGGAGTGTGGAACGGGAGGAAGACTGTGGTTGGAAGAAGAGGCAGAGGTGAAATATTGTGAGAGGAAATTAGCGTCTGAATTTTTAATACAATTTGTATTAACAAAATGTTGTACTGACAACATTCAATAAGTAAACAGCTGTATCTCGAGGATTCTTCGGCATCATTTTACGATAAATTAAAATACAGTTTGCCGTTTTGCCGTCATTATTGTAGTGTTTATTCCGAAACCCAAGAATGTATCTTAATTTAGTACATTATTTTCACGTTTTATTTGCATGCATTTGTTTCATTCAGTAATAAGGCCTTTTAATCATATTTTTAATTATTTACGAATTTGAAAATTTCGTACCTATTATCAGAATTTTGTCTAATGCTGTGTATCGCCTTATTAGTAGTTATTGCAGAAGATTATACTACAGTATTAATAAAGTATTTTATGGGAATATATTTTTCAATATTTACTTGCTTTGATAGTATTCCTTTTGGGTATATTTTTATACATGGATTAATTTCATTAATTGCTGTAATTGATTGCAGTACTATTGTGGATTATTGAATCTAATTCAAGTTTAAAACCGTTCATACCCTACTTTCTGAATATTTTTGATTAGCAACTGAATGGAGTTTCAATTGTTGTTGATGCGGTATCTTAGAAAGTCAGGTGAAGTTACCGACAGGAATAAAAATATGTCTGCAAAACTGCTACTAGGTGTCCTAGAAATAGCATGGATAGAAGGTGTTGGACCAATAATACTACACAGTATACAGCGAGAGAAATTTGGTTAGATGAATAAATTATGTCTAGTGAAAGAACATTAAATACGTTGGTCATTTATGAACGGTTTGCTTAACGTTACAAATTCCACTCGGGAATTACAAGTCATATTAGCATTGAAACAGTTCCACCAGTCACGATACAATGCACTGGAGTCGCAATATCGAACTCTTTTGCCACCGACTTTTAAGTATAATTGTTTTTCCGAAGTTTCGGGAAATTCAAAAACTATATTTTTCTGACATATCAAATTTAAACTCACCACAATTGCAAGCGTTCGTTTGGTGAATGACCATAAAAATAGTAGAGCTCCGCCGAGATGATACAAGTAGGAACATTACGATACTTTCGTTCCACATTGTATCGACGCTTCTGGAATATTCCCAGTATCAGCGTGAATACTGTTGAATAAGGCAACAACTTGAGCTAGAGATGAAAAGTGCTGTCAGTATGGAAAGAAAGTTATCTACTGGCACATAACATATACATTTTTCTCATTGAGACATTATTTCAAATGCTTCCATTCTTCCAGTTTTGGCACTTCAATTGCCTTTTTGAAGTATTATCTGAGAGGAAAGGAATTTTTCTCCAAGGATTCAGTTGTGAAATATAAGGAGTTCATACAAAATGAATTCGAATTATGACAATTGTTAATACAATAAAATCTTGCTTTGTTTGGACATGCAACTTGATATCAATTTCTTATTTCATTTGTGTATCGTTACTGATCGGTACCGAGAGTTCAATAAATTAGACCTATCGATACTTCGATTCCTTGTTGTAGGAGTACCAAATATCGTACTCATCCAAATCCCCAGATGCAGGTGAAGCTTCTGAATTTGGAAGGGCGGATGGAGAGGGGGGAGAGGGAGAGGAGGGAGGGGCGTGCGTAGTACAAAGGGGGTTGCAAAGCAATCCTGGCGGTCCGCGCGATTTTCCCTGGGAGTTCCGCCGCTCGCTGCTGATTTGCATCGGAATCGCAATATCGCGCGCGGCGGGAGCGGTGCCTCAGTCGCACTTGCGGCTTGCGCCCCGCGTTATTAAAGTTAGGCGCAGCCCCTCCCCCTCCCCCTCCCCCACCGAGATTCTTCCCGCCTCATCCGCCAGCCTACGCCGCCGGCTTCTTCTCGCAGCCACCTCCTCCGAGGGCAATAATCAGGCGGCAGCCGTTATCACTGGCTTCGTGAACGGCTTTTAAATTTACCGCAAACTTTACCATCATTATCAATATCAGTAATACAATCCTGTCCAAGTTGCCCACTATTATCAACACCTTCAATCCGTGCATCACTAACACCTATTCACACTCTTGTCATGATTACACCCACAACATCAGCCGTTTTACTCGTTCCAGTGTCGAGCCAACACCACCTCCTCCAGCCTGTAACACGTCTTACAGACATGTTGGAGATACCTTGTTGGAGAAAAAATCCGCTATCTGACGTGCAGGTCGGCGCCGTATCTCACCAACCAGTGGGGGGAGGGGGTCATTCGCACCTCTCGGGGGGAAAAACATGCACTCACCTTAGGGGATAATTATCTTAGCAGTAGACGCGCCCAGTCACCAATCAATCAATCCGCCTTGCGTCATTGTACCCAAAGAGCCCGAGGTCTTTAAAAACACCCCTGCAGCTCAAACCCCGCTCGTTTGTGTGCCCCTAGGAGTGTGAGGTCAGAGTATCCGCCCGAATTTGTCCTCGGGAGAGAGCGGCGAAGGGCAGAAATGTATCAGCACACGTGGATCAGCAAATTAACATTCAGATTGGTGCTGGAACCCACCAGAGGGAGAGCAACACCACCATTAACCTGGATATAAAATGCACTTTACTTACGGAACTCCTGACCTAAATCAGTAAACACTGCGCCTGAGTTCAATACTCTCTCTGTTGCTCACTGTTTCTTAAAACATGAAATGCTGACGTTTCTCTATCGCGACAAAGGTAGTACAGTTTTGTTGGAAAATGGTTTATCCTCCATAGTCCTTTTATACTACACTAGCTGACCCGGCGAACTCTGTTCCGCCTTAACAGAGAACTCCGTTCCGCCCAAACATACGAAAATCCGCGAAATCACGCGAAAACGTGCGAAATCACGCGAAAACATGCGAAATCACGCGAAAACGTGCGAAAACGTGCAGAAACGTGCGTTCTCACACAGGAACGCTGTCCAACGGGATAAACAGTATCCTATGTCCGTCTCCTGTCTCTAAGCTTCCTGCTCACCAAATCGGTACAACCGTTCTTGAGTTATAAATAGTGTAACTAACACGACTATATATAGATATAACGGTGAACGAAAGGCGGCTTTCATTATCGCCTTCTGTTATCAGTGCGGCGTTACAACAATGGGTTACAACGGGCAACAATGACCGCTAACATGTGAAATCACGCGAAAACGTGCCAAAACGTGCGTTCTCATACAGGAACGCTGTCGAACGGGATAAACAGTATCCTATGTCCGTCTCCTGGCTCTAAGCTTCCTGCTCACCAATTTTCAGCCAAATCGGTACAGCCGTTCTTGGGTTATAAATAGTGTAACTAATACGACTTTCTTTTATATATATAGATGATACCAGCCGATTTGGGCAAATACCATGCAGCATTTGAGGCCAATTACCCTCCGTTCCGGCAAGAGGACCCGATTGGCGGCGAAGGCCAAGACGGCGCGCGTGCGGTCGCACAAATGCGGGCGCGGTGCTGACATGCGATTGGCTGCGCGCGGAGACGTCGCGTCGCGTCGGTTGCGAAAGGCGCAACAGTTGAGTGACGAAGCGACGCGATGAATAGAGAGTAGAGAGTGTGTGCACCCTCGAAAGTTCAAACATTGTCGATCTGCTGCGCATGCGAAGTTCAAGTTTCGCACCACGTTAGTGCATCTGCGCATGCGCAGAAGATCGATAGCGCTCTCCACTATGGCATGCACAAACTCTCTAGTGTCGGCACCCTCCAACGTGAAAGCACTATCGATCTTCTGTGCATGCGCAGTTCAAGTTTCGCAGCACTTTAGTGCGCATGCGCAGAAGATCTATAGTGCGGTCCGCAATGGCGTGCACAAACTCTCTAATAACGAAGTGGGTCTACGAAGGGAACTAAATACACGCATCTTGACGATACGAAATATGGAAATAATTACTTATTTTCTGAAATTTTGGGTTGCCAATTGCTGGAATTTATTAAAGGAAATGCAGTACTAGTCTAGAAAAGAAATAGTTTCTTCTTGACCATACAATATACTAATTCGATGGTGGATGTTTGGTGGTAAGAAAGCATGCGCGTAGGATACAATGCAAGTGCAAATTGTTTATGAAGTGGTGGACAAGAAAATCAATAAATAGAATAAATCTTAAAACTATATTGAATTGTCACGACTGTGTCTTTGAATATCAAATTAAACGCAATGCAGCTTGCATATAACAACGCTCAAAGCATTGGGCGTCTCGGTAGCTCAATAGATAGAGCAGTCGTCGAAAACGAGATACGCGTTCGATTTTCGGAAATTATGGAAAGGGAATTAAATCTATATACATTTTTCCTTACGTAAAATGTAAACACTTTACCATATCTATGAAAAGCAGAAATGTTTACACTATGAAATCAATAGACCTATGAAATAAAACTAGATAAAATAGATCTATGAAATGAAATCAAATAGAACTAAAATCACACTAGGCTTAAACTATGAAATCACTATACGTTGTTCCGTCGCAAGTGAACCAGATGTAAATGTGATTCAAAGTACAATTAACTTTTGGAAAATATAATAATTCAAACGACGAAAAATGATGATGCGTGTAATTCAAGCGAATGAGAAATGTTTTAAAAGAAGTGAAATTAGGAAGAGAATTCTGAAAAGAATTCGTACTAAGATCTATTAGACATTTGAGAGAGATAGTGTGGTTGTGATTCTGTATTTTCCCAGAAGATTCCTTCAAAATGAAGACAGTCAATGCAGTTGTATGTGTGTAGTTTCAAAATTCAAAAGTGCATAAGAGTGAGAGGACAGTTATTCTTAAAAAGAAGAGTAGAAATAAAGCGACGAAAATGAGAAATCAAAGTGTGTGGTTAGTATTCAGAAGTATATTATTTAATATAATATTAATGTATAGTTGGTAGCATGCTATGTAATTTGAATTATCAGCGTTGTTTTATTAAGATTTTTTAAAAATGGGGACACAAGACCGAGGTAGTGATCGCGAAGTTATGATTGGATCCATTAAATCATTCCCAGGAACTCGGGGAAAATCCAAAAGCAATTAAATAGTTTCAATTTCGACTAAAAAATCCAAGTATTTCATTCTGCCTGTTCCCATTCTCTGCGTAGCCACTGCATTCTAATACAGTGTGACACTGCTTGCGGTACGACCCCCATCGTGGAGCAGTAAAGCTCCAAGGAAGAGACCTCTCGCAATTAAATATTTGTTATCTCATGTTGCGTGACGGAAGATATATTTTTCTAATATTTTTGTTATGAAATGTATCCATTATCCTCTGTATCCGTTTGTGCTATACTATTTTATTGCAATATTCGTCCGGGCTGATACTGATAAAATATTTATTGTAGACACATTTTTGATGTTATTTGTTATATGCTAGTATTTTATTTGTATGCTTGAGCGTGTTACTTTTTGTAAAAAATATTTGTGTGGTTTTGTTCTGTAGCACTTTTGATCCTGCGAGTCACCATTTAAGAAGAAATACAAAATTTGACGCCCGTAATACGTGGAATTCCAGGGGATCATGTATACTAAACTCTTTCTCTCCAGCTGAAACGAGCTTAGCTATATGATTTTTAAGCCTGGTGTGAGGGAAGTGTTACGAGTCTTTAGGCAAGGAACTTAGAAACACAACGAGAGGAGAGAGAGAGAGGGAACGCGGAAAAGAAAGAGACCACACAGGGTAAGCCCTTTTACGTAATGGGGGGCGTGTTAACTCAATATTCTTAATGGGAGGCAAACGGTTTGTGTTACTCGGAAACAAAAACGTGCCACCCTTGCCCCCTCTCCTTCCTCGGGCGAAAATGGCGGCGCGTTTGTGTAATTGTTTCCTTTTTCCGCCCACGCGTCCGAGGTGAGGAAGGATAGTGCGCTTCCGGTTGATGAAGTTATGACGTCATCTCCGGAGCAATTACCGGAAATTTCTTAATTGCAAGCGTCGCATGAGAAAACTGCGTTTTCGTGGGGGAGGGGTGGAGGGGGGTTGGTAATAATGCGAGGAGGAGGCGGCGAGGGTAAAAATAGAAGTCGACGGATATAAAACGCCCCCGCTCCCGAGGAAATGGAAGGGGGAGCGAAAGTTTTCAGGGGACTTCGGTAAAAACGGGCGAATGTTTCCGAGCAATCGCGCACACGACTTGTCGCGAACAATGAGCGGGTTAGATATTACTCTAAGTGGGTAAGAGTTAAGCTCCACTCCGCGAAGTGGTTTTCTCGCGGAGATCTGTCGGCATTTAAGGGAGACTCCGAGGAGAACATCCAGACCAAATGTGCGTCTTCATTATGTGGATGTGGTGTAAAAGAAATACTTGCATTGATAAATTATATTGAATAATATCTGAAAGGTTTTCTTGACTATGCCAAAGATGATTTTGGTTGTTTCCAGAATACCTTAAAACTTTTTATTCTATTTCCTCGATTTTTATTGCCTTTGTTTAAATAGCGGTGTGGAATGAATATTCTGGAAACCTGTCGGTTTCACTAAAACGCTAGTGACATAACGAGGTCTAATTTGCAAATGAGCACTAAATATATTTGTACGAAAAAGTACCGATTTTAAGTTTAGACGAATCATTTTGTGTATTTAGTTACATAAGTTGCAGGAAATTGTTTCAGCTTTACGAATTATGACGCATTTCGAAAAACGAGGATTTTTTCTCGTTCATCTTGTAATTATTGCTACAAACTCTAGCACAAACACGACTGCCACGTAAAGTGCTTTCCTTGTAACACCAGCAAAACCTTATTAATACAGAATTAAAATACAGAAGTAAAGGAATATTACATTAACTTTATTTACTAATAAATGAAAGCAATGTTTTTCTCAGTTTTCTGTGAAAGTTGAATTTCGTATTTTGCTTATTACTTTCATTAGGAACATAATTAACAGATGCGATCGAGGTGATTATCACTTTGTGTACGTTTTCCTTTAATATGCGAAGGAACAGCGTAAGTTTGACATTCGAACTGAGAAATATAATATTGTTTTGATAATTTAACTGTAATGATCGGCAATATATTCAAAATAGCACCTAAAATATCTAAATGAACAATTTTATCATAATATAATAACAAAAAATAATTTCATAATAAATATATTAATTAAATCATCCTTTTCAATGTTCTAACGTAGTGAGTTGATATCTTCACGTTGGGCACGATAAGAGCACAAATCTATCTCGTTTGCTGAAGCAAATAGTTTTTATTACGAGGGAACGAATCTTTATTGTTATCAGTTTTTTTTCAAATAACTTGTTCTCTTTATTCGAAGACAACTTGAAATGTTAAAAAGTACGAAATTGGAATTTCAGGAACTCAGGAAAACGTTCACAATACTGTGCATCATACGTTCAGTTTTTAAAAACTATTCGTACACGTTAAATAAATATTTATTACAGTCCTATTTAAAAAATATTAAGTTAATCAATAATGTGACTCAAGTTCATTTTCTGCTACGCAGAGTCCTGAAATGTGTGCAACTACAACTTCCGAGGTGCCAAGGACGCTGCAGATAACTGTTTGTGTTCTGCTCAGCTTCGCCAGCGCGCTCTGTAACGGCTCTGTTGGCCGGCCGCGGCCTGTGCCATTCGTTCGCATGAGGGAGATAAGCGACGGGGCGATAGCGGACCTTTCGGGGGGCGTCTTTGTTATCTTGCATTCGCACAACCACGTTAATATTTTTGCGTCCGAAAACACGCGAACCCCAGTTCCGCCACTGGTTAATTCGACTTGTCGAACGAAACACCGATACGTGTGAATGAGTTAATTCTGATGTTATTTCATTTCGGAGGATAGGAATTAGAATTGTTGAAATGTTTGTTTGCGGATTTTTTAGGCTGTTGCTCTGTGAATTGAGTTTAAAAATTCTCAGAATACATTGAATTAATGTCAGCATATACGAACTTTTTTCTCGTAATTTTACTTATATTAATTTCGTGTTGTAATTTCCCCCTTTCTCTTAGATTTTCATGAACCAGAAATTTTGATGTCATTATAATTTTAATTTAAAACGTAAGTAACACAATTGTTGATGTAATTCAATTTAAAAAATATTATCATATAATTAATTCTTCAAATATCAGTGTGTTCTGTTCCTGCAGTTGTTAACTATAATCAGTAAAGCACTCAAGTAGAGATTCAAATGGAACTTCAAACTTCTCCCTAGAACGCGATATCCACAAATATGGTTTTTACTGAATTTCTATGCAACTAATGTCATTCAGTATCTCAATTGAATGTATAATACTTTACTAAAAATCAACCAACAAATTGAAGTTGAAATTCAGCATCAGTGAAACATGCAATAAGAAAATATATGAAAAAAGTGCTTTATAAGAAAACAAGCCGACTGGATACTACGTCTTTAGCCATTCACGTACTCAATCCTGATGTCGACACTGACTACAGTGATGAAACGGTAAATCATTTGCAGTGTTTTATTAAAATTAAATCTGATCAGTTCAAGTAAATTATTATATGAATATTACGACATAATGGCGTGGCATTTTGTCTTGTTACTGGGAGAATTATAAACTTTTATTCATTACTATGGATAAACCATCAAAAATGACGGAACGAAATCACACTCTCACATTAACAATTCATTACACAATTAAATTTCTTTTAAACTGAATTAAATGTTTTCTTATTTTAAAATTTTCTTTTATGATCAATAATAGACTCTTAAACCATGGTTCTTCAGACAGGAGATCGCGAAACAATTTTGTGGAGGTCCTGAAGTGGCCAACATGTAAAATTTTGGACTATTTGCTATTGTTGTCACTGGTTGCCATTTGCGTAGAAGAAATTTAGTTTTTCTGATATTTGTTAAACCGTGTGTGTATCAAATATTTGTCGTTCGTGTTCCCAGAAATCCCATGTACGTGCCCATAATCCGCCCATACGGCTATCCTCCATTTCTCTGCCACGGGAGCAGGGAGCTCGGTCTATCCTTCTCTATCATCTACTTCAGGGCTACCCTCCTCTATCATACGTACAGTCGACTCCGGTTATAGTGAACTTCTGGAGACTAACATTTTTGGTCCACTACATCAGAGGTTCACTATATCCGATGATGTCAAAATTAAATATAATTTTTCCATAACGATTGAATTTTTTAATATAGAGTGTCTCTCTAAGTTATTTTTTATATCTCTATATTAATTTTCAGATCGTCCTTGTCATGTATTTTGCTGTATGCAAAATACATGAGAAGCACGATCTGAAAATTTCACTATCTTTATTTGTTCTTAAATAATCAATTATTTTCAATTGTTTGCTTCATTGCTTCATATATTTTTTCCTTCTTCAGAGTTCGTGCTCTCACCGCCCTTGATTCTGCCTAGACCACTGTCTGTCGGTCCAGTGCAGTCTTGACACCCTTCAAAGCCTCTTGCACTATTAAAACATCATCCTACTCTCCGAAGACCCTTTTACACGACAAATAACATACGAGATGCTTTCGGTGCCGGGATGGGACAAGCGGCTAAGAAACTGATCGCTTTTCCGCGCGGCACGACGTATATAGCCAGGCTGTGACAGACGCGTGCTTCCTGTCGCCAACGTAGAACTCAATGCGCTTAATACCGAAGCAAACAAGCGCGCGTCGCCGCCGCCAGTTGTAGCCCACGCAGGATACGGCCCTTGTTTTTTCCCTAAGGCTTTTATCCAGCCGACAGCCGGTTGCCCTTTACGTCCCGAAGGGACGCATATTCGACCATACACTAGACAAACACTTGCGGGCTCCTCTGATCTGGGGTCAGCAGAACGCGAGGCCCTCCGCGACAACACACACACAAAGTCAAGGGACAAACAGCCATGCCCAAGGCGGGACTCGAACCCGCGACCCTTCGGACCGAAGCGCTGAGTTGGTACTCGCTCTTAGCCACCTCGGCCATCCAGGTCGGCTACACGGTCCTTGTTTCTGCAGTGAAAATGAGTGGCATAATGTCATCAGTAAGTTCCCCCATTCCGGTCTGCTACCGTCACGTCACGAGACACTTGTTCGATTACGACCTTTGAACGACGATGTTTTTTTTCAAGTTTCCTAGTGCTCGAATTTGTGGCACTGAGGCGATATATTATTTTAGTGGAGGGAATTAAATTTACAGGGTGTATTAACTTCGTTCACTATACCCGAGGTTCAGGTTCACTATAACAGAATCTTGCTATGTTTATTTGTAACATATGTGAAACCGTATCAATGACATAAGTTCACTATAACAGAGGGTTCGCTATATCCGAGTTCACTACAACCGGAACCGACTGTATTTTTTATTCCTTCCTCCTTTCAATTATTTGTTTTCAGGAAATATTTTTGTTCTATGGAATATGTACTTCTTAAAAAACCTGTATTATTAGTTTATTTTACTTATTGATAGATGTGTCTCTGGAATGGCTCAAGGGGAGCGTACCGTGCTGTGCTTTAGATTCGATTCCCGGTCGAGGCTAAAATAGAGTTGTAGTTTTCCTATGAATTCGTTCAAGTTTCCGTGGCTGCGTGACAAAGAAAAGCTCAGGCAGGCGGATCTTATTAGTTACGGTGAAGGGAAAACGTCATGTTCGTCACATGTCACTCTTATTCCCGAACATGAGAATTTAACCAGTCCCTGGCAAGGGGGACATAGTTAGCTGGCCGGAAAACGTCGAACTATCGACCCAAAAATACCAAGTACCTTGATATCTGTAGCGCACCTCATAGCATGGAATACGTATTTAATCCCTCTGCCTTCATAGATCTCGAAGTTCCGATCTAACCGGGAGGTCCTAGGTTCGAGTCCTGACGGCGGCAGGATTTTCGACACTAGCTTTTCAGCTAGGTCGAATTCAGTCGCTGTCTGGAGGAGAATTCTAGCGGCCGGCTGCTCTGATCGGTAGTTTTCCGTGGTTTCTCCGATCAACCCCAGTCGAATGCCGGAGCAGTACCCTACCAAACGGGCCACGGACCGCGTGCGATCTGTCCTTCCTCTTCCTTGTCCTATCCTCTCCCCCTTACACACACACACTTACACTAACATGCACTACACTACCACATATTTCGGGAGGCCGGTCGGGAGCTTAGAGCTTGTCCCAGCTGGGGCGGTGGGAGAGGCCCGCTGGTGGGAGAGTCCAGGTTAGGGGGAAGCCCCACTAGCCGACGGTAGGTCGGCGCCGGATTTCGCCATTCAGTGGGGGAAGATCACCGCCATCTCCTGAAAAAAACATGCACTACACTAACGGGACCAATGACGCGCCCGGAAACACGAAAAAAATCTATCAATCAATCGAAGTTTCGAAGCGTGCGATTGCCCGGGCGTGCCTGCAGGGGCGCCTTCCAGCGCGTACGTGCAAGAGCGATTGCTACGAGCCCTTCTAATGACTCACTCAGAGTGCGAAACCGAATTGCGCACCGAGAAAACTAGTGAATTGTAGTGCCGATGTCGTTCCAATAGTACCATACCCTTAAATAGTATATACATGGCTGACTTTACAGTAGAGGCGGCTATGGTGTACGTTATACAATGCAAAAAAGTTCCTGTATTGCTGGCGTTGTTCGAATATTACGAAACAATCGCGGTGATGTGACAATATGTTAGAGAAGATTCTTCAGAAACTATTATATTGACATCGCATTCACCTACGATATTAACGACGTACCTAAATTAAAGAAGTGGTACGGTAATTTTCAAACAAACACTGAATGAAAAACCGATGTTTGGGAAAACAATTGTTGATTTAAAATGTCAGGTTGATTCTCGATCTTACAATAAGAAATAATAGTCAGGATCATGTTTATTGAAAGTGACTATCAACTTGATTTAACCCTCCAGCAGTCACGTGGACAATTTTTAGGTAAATAGCCGAGCGAGGTGTCTTGCAATACTACGAAAACCTTTTAATTTTATGTCATGCAGAATATAAAATGTGTCAAAATATTGATTCATCTGGAATGAAGGATTAGAAAGAAAACATTGGTACTTAATTTTGATAAAATTAGTTTCACTCTTATTTTACCTTATTATTAACGAAATCTTTGGTAGAGCAAGCAATTCCATTAATTTCACTTTCATGTTTGAATATGGTTGATTACTATAAAAGTCTATTACACAAGATCAAGTAATAAAATACAAAAAAATTTAATGGCTGATGTAAAGAGCTATTTTTGAAATTTATTTTATTTAACGTTAAATAAGATATTTTAAATGAATTGTGAGTTTTATGTAGAAATTACATCTTTTAAGAAAACAAAAATTAATTTGTAGTATTTAACTTTCAAAACAATACGAAACTCATCAAAAACACACCACGCACAAATTACGATTAAAAATACTTCACCACAAAGAATAACGGGAGAAGTTGTGCGAGGCCTCAGGACACCCCATTTACAAAACGACGTCATATTCCAGGAGAAGTGGCGAGGGAAAATTTTATCTTGCATTACCATCGGGCATCAGAAAGCCTTCTTGGAAATATTCTCAAAGGCTCAAATGCGCGCGCAAACGACACGGCTTTCCCAGAAACGTATTCATAAAGCCCGGGATGTGGACGTCACTCTGTAAAAATGCTTAAGGTTTAAATAGGAATAGCACACCTCATTCGGGTGTACAATCGACTCCGAGTACTGTGAACTCGGGTGTAATGAACCCTCGATTACAGTGCATTTAAGTCACTGATCCCGTTTCACTTATATTATAAATAAGCATAAGAAGAGGTGGTTATAGTGAACCTGAACCCTGGTTAAAGTGAACGTAGGGAATACAACGTCCTGGAAATGAATTCCTTCCTGGAAAAGAATATATCGCAAATTTGAGGCAGCTTGAAAAAAATATCGAGGGCAAAGGTCATGATCAAATAAGTATCTCCTGAGATGAAGATGGCAGACCCGGAATGGGAATCTTGCAGAATGCAGAATCAGGTATGAAGAGAGCACAAACTCTCGAGAAGGTTCTAGAGAAATTACTAATGAAAAAAGTACGAAATAAAAATAATTGAGTTTTAAGCACAAATAAAGATATTCAAATTTTCATTTCGTGCTGTTAATGTGTTTCGCTGTATCTCTATATTAATAAAATCAATCATTATTCAGAAATGTTATTTAATTTTGATATCATTGGATATAATGAACCTCTGAAATAGTCAACCAAAAATGTTAGTCCCCAGAAGTTCGCTATAAACGGAGTCGACTGTATTTTGTTTGTAATAATAGAATTGAGTCCTGCTGTTTTCCAAAATGAATAAAAAGATATTAAGTAAAGTCGATTTCTAAAATATAGTCCAAAGCCACTGAGCAGTGCGCTGGCTTTCTGTGAAGCGTTCGCAGCTCCGTTTCCCGATCGAGGCAAAAAATGAAGCTGTAGCTTCCTTTAACAAATTGTATCAGTTTCTTTAGCTGCGTGAGGAAAGACATCTCAGGGTGGTACGACGATGGGAATACGCCATGTGTCTCCCTTACCTCTAGACGTGGATAATAAATAAACACAGGGACGAGGCCTGGAAACACCGCTAGCTCATAAAAGGCGTATTAATCTGACCCTCCCAAGACAAATACATATATATCAACATATATTAATCGTCAAGAAAAACTGCCAACACTGTTAATATGTTTATATATTTAAACATATTGAGAAGAAGATTTGAGGAAGATGCTTGGCGGGATAAAAAACATTGTCGTGTAGAGTGCGAAAAATCATCATTAGAAATGTAAAATACTCGCTTAATAAAATAATAATAATAATAATAATAATAATAATAATAATAATAATAATAATAATAATATATTTAAACCACCCCTTTCCTCGACCTACTACTACAGAAAAGTGAGCTTTTGAAAATGTGGGCATAGTGATGCTACATAGTAAAATTAACGTAGCTTCCGTTGTTTCGCAAATTAACAATAGCACTTTAATGTGTATCGAAATGCAAAATCCGTACAAATACATCACTTCTCAACCCCGTCGGATAAGATTCTTTCCTCCGTCATGTTTCTTCACTTCAAAGGATATACACAACCCATTGCATCGCCGTTGCCTCCGGGTGCAGTAAAATTTCAAATTCTTGGAATAATGAACCCTCTCTGAGATCAAAGAGATTTACGATGCTCTCATCCAGCGAATGGCGCAGGGTTGGGGGAGGCGTAAATTAGGCTTGAAACATTTTTAAAATCCACAAACGCGGAGTGAAGAATGGAAGTGTTGGGGCAAGAAGAGCGATGGAGGGGTAGCGGGAGAAGAAATGTATGAGAGAGAATGAGAGAGAAATATAAGACTAATATATAGAAGAAAAGAAAAAAAACACTGTAGTGACCATTGTTAATGTAGATGCAATGAAGAACCGTAATAAACTTACAATATTTTTTTTATTTTTTTGTTAATACGTCTTGAAGAAAATTGAAATAGGCGACTATAGTCAATTGAAGTGATACAAGGCGTTGTCATAACCAACAATACTTCAACAATACTATTGTTGGTAATGACAACGCCTTGTATCATTTCAATTATGCAGAAGACAACGACATTTCACCGCTAAACTATAGTGACTATAGTCAAATTACGAATACGTTTTTAAGTGAAAAGAGGTAATGAGTAAATATTTCTTATGAAACTGGTAGGAGGTGTGAACCTTTGGTAGGAAATTTCAGTAAATGATCAGAATCAGAGGCGCACCCAGGATTTCTCTCGAGGGAAAGTGATGGGGAGGCTGCAGGAATAATGTCCCGCCGACTTGATGTTCTTTTATAAAAAAAATTCATTAATGCATAATATAGAAAGTATTTTCATTGTTCAACTTATAGTTAATATTTATAACGTACAAATTTGGAACCTTGAAAGACTCGTTAGTAGGAAATTAGTAAAAGCTATATTTTAGAATATGGTAGGAAATGGTGCGGCGTTAATCACATTTACATCATGTAAATGAATTTGAGGCGTTGTTTCGTCGTATGTATTTATTTTGGCATAAAGCTTTTTCGGCCGCATTGCGAACATCTTCAGTGTTGTTGGACCGAGGCCCTCAGCCGCCTCAGAATAGCACTAAAGATGGTCGCAATGCGGCCGATAAAGCTTTATGCCAAAATAAATACATACGACGAAACAACGCCTCAAATTCATTTACATTTTAGAATATGTATCATTGGCTTGGGGGGCGGCTGAAACTCCGTGCCTTCCCTTCTTGGGCTCGCCACTAATCAGCATTGTTATAAAAACTGAACAGCGTTGCTTCGAGGAAGATAGTTATCGCTTCAGATACTATGCAAAGCGCATAAAGTAACTGGGGAATTAAAGAAAATACACAATTCGAAAATTGATGAAGAAAAGAGAAACGATTAACCAGTGGTATATACGAAGAGTTACAAAAGCAACGAGAACAAATGCGATGTAGGCAGTAAAAGATACCGTGGCGTTTCAGAACATTGGCCCATCATTTTCCGCTCGCGGTATGAGTAAATTATCCGAGAAGCGAGCCGACATTACGCCGCCTCCCTCACTACTCCAACAACAGAATGAAGTATCGCACCCGTCTACTTCTCCCATTTGCTTTCGTCATCTCCTCCGCCTGCCCCCTCATCCCTCTTTATTATTGCAGTGGTTAATGAGGGGATGTATGAGGCGATTCTTGTCCAGCGCAATCTCGTCGTCTTTTGAAATACGTAATTAAAGCGCCGCCCAAGGCAGGGCCCGCGGGCGCCAGGGCGAGGGAATTCTTTTCAGTCTTGTCCATTTAAGCCGGCGCGGCGGAGCGCCGCTTTGTGGAAATAGACATTTATCAAGAGCAAGGGATTTGAAATTGCACCACTTGTATCTGAGAGACCGTGGGCTCCGCGGTGCGGCCCCAACGACCTCCAGTGCGCACCGCCATTGCTCCGGCCCCGCTCTCCGCCCCGCCCTCACTCGCCCCGCCCCTGCCCCTCACCGCCCCGCCCCTCTCTATCAGCCCTCCGCTCCCGTCGCCACTCCGTTTGCCCCCCGTTCCTCCTCGTTGCCAACTATTCAGCCCCGCTGCAGCGCCGCCAACCACTTCACTGCTTTACCGTGAATCTCACCAGCCCTCCCTGCACCCCTGCCATCTTCTCACCCACACCACCCCTCCCCCTTCCCCTCCCTCGTCCTCCTCGCTCTGCCACCCCATCCGTCGCCCTCCCGGCCGTCCCTCATCCTCTCTACCTTCCCTTTCCCACCCCTCCTCTCCCCGTGACCTACGCTCCCCCTCCCACTCCATCCCCTTCCCATCCCCCTCCATCTCCTCCATCTTCCTTCGCACCCCCCCTCGCCCTCCGCCGATATCTCCGCCATTGCCCTCTGCCTTCGTTGTCAACATCTCGGAACCTACTGTTACAATCTCCACCTTTTCTCTGCTGACTGCCCTCACCCTCATTCTCGCAGCAGCCAGTCGGTCGCCTACATCTCCACTCTCATTGCCCCCCACGCCTCTGTCGCGACCCCTACTGATTGTCTATCGGTCCCAATCGATTCTTTTGCGCTCTCTGATTTTTTATGCATTCTGTTTGTTTGCAATTTATTTCTGCAGAAATAATAGGAAAATGGTTTAATAACAATATTTACATGAGTGAACATATCACTCAAGATTAGCTTCATTAAACAGATTGGTACGTTTTATCTAGCGGTTTAAGTCACTATAGTCTTCTTATTTCTTCACTGTTGTCTGATAGATTGATGGCGAGATGATTAGGATGATTTTCCAGTCTCATTTGGCATTTCTGACTCGCAGACGTTATTTCTTCTTTGATGGTCTTGATTTGAGGGTCGTTGTGGATTACATCATTGTTGACACACCATGGTGTGTTTGTTGCTTATCGAAGATATTTGGACTAAAATAACTGAAGAATTTCAGAGTTGGAGACGCTGGCTGAGCCATAAAGTTGAATGCCGTAGGTCCATATTTGCATTCTCTACAGTTATCTCTACGCCTGCCGTCTTCATTGATAACCAATTAGGCGCCTGTCTCCCGTGCCATGGCTTCCCCCGATAACGCGCTGAGAGACCTCACTTCTTCCGTCGCAACTACAACCTCTTCCTCACCAACCAAGAAACCTTACTCTCCCCCTGGCACACACTTTGCCGCCACCTCAACGCCGCTCCTATCACACAACTTGCATAACCAATATCCCCTCCAACTCAAGCACCCCTTTTCTCCATTCCACTTCCACGCCCACCTCTTTATAAAATTACGAAGTGGAGGATTCCATTCTAAAATGTTTTCGGGTGAATAACGGCCCGGCTGTGTCGCCTCGCCCGGTCGCGAGCCGCAGACGCTAGCGCAGGCCGGTCGTTGCGCGGAGCAAAGTGCCGGGGCGAGGGCGCAAAAATGCGGGGGAGTGCGCGGTCGAGACTCTGCCTGCCGCCGCTTCTCCCCGTCGCCCGTGAAATGAAGTTGCGGGTGGTGCATTTGGGAGCGGCTCGCGGGCACCGCCGCCAAGAGGCGCATGCATCTGCTCGCTTGAGTCTTCACCCACGCAGTTCGTCTGGAGATACGCCGCCGAAAGAATTTCTAATTTCGAGTGTTTAGTGGATGGCTACGTGGTGAATAATGTGGCAGGCGGCCGTGAAAAATGCGTTTCTGGCAGGAACTCATATTGCGGTGTTTGTAAAGGGAGTGAAGACTCCTAGCCCACTATGAAGACCATCCAGCGCAGTTTGACGTGAATACGTCTTACACTGAATTAAAAAGTGAGCGACACGTTTGAGTCCCTGTCGATAGCTCGTGGAGAAAGAGTGGGAAGTTCTGTTTTATTTACAATGATATAAAAATATGTTTGTTACATGTAGGTTAGTGTACGTCTTACCGTAGACTTTATACTGCACACAAAAATTATCAGTTTGGCACCATCAATCGGCAGTGAAGAACATTCTGCAAAAGTTATTGAAAGCTGTTTAGTGCGATTAAGATAATTTTTGCTTAAATTTCATTATCAGAAGGTCAAGATTCTATCCGTGTCCTAAAATGTGTTCAACTTAATTTGCATTTCCATTATTTGTATGCAAATTGGGTTACCCTATTATTTTTGTACCATTGGTGTGCATAAGACATCTTATTTGGTGTGTTTCTGTATTTATTTACTCGTTTATAAGGTGAATGCTGGGATAGTACCTTGTGTGCTTTATCAGAAATAAATATAAATTTCTTGCCTCCCCCTTTCTTTGGTGAAGTTCGATTGTCAATATACAGTAAGTCAAGAAGTATCTGCAATCAATGTGTCCAGGAAGTATCTGCCATTAACGATCCCTAATATAACTGAGGGATCTTTCCTTTATTATTGTTGCATTTAATTGCAGGACAGTGTGTCTCTTTCCACACATGCATGGTTATTAATGTGTAAATTGGAGAAGTATAAGAATTCAGTTTGTAAATATCTCATATGTCAAATATGAGCTATATTAGCTCAGAGTAACTTTACGTATTATTTAATTATATATTTCAGCAGCAGCAATCCGTAGTTTTACTTTGTCTCCACCAGGATACGCGCGCTTTCCCAACTAGTCAAAAAACGGGCTGAGCTGCGCTACTGTATGATAGTATATTTCGCTAAAAATATCTGATCTGAATTTCATTTAATTCGTTTTCTCTGCCTCCTTGCATGCGGCGTTCTAATCGCATGGTGCAACAACATTTACAAGTACATATGTTTTCTTCAAGAACATAATTACAAAATTCTGTTTATTTGCTAAATTGTACGATCAGTATGAATGTATTAGTCATATACTATTGGACCCAGACTAACAGAAGCCACAGGTATTCGTGAGTGTTCTTATCACTTGCATGTGTCTGGAACTTTCTGAGCGATACAGATCTGTCACAGGAGGTTACTTTAAATCTTGTGTTGCCATTTCTTGTATTCGGAGCCTGCTGTGACGTTATGATCAATTGTGCCCTCTGCTTCTTACAAATGCGATATTTATCATCATGGGAATGTTTGAGAACCGCTTTATCATACTGACGTGTTTTCGATGGCTGGTCTTGAACTGCCATTATAACTGCTTTCGATTGCGGCTTCGTTCTCCTCTTTTTAAGATACACAAATGAATGATGTTGTATATCTGTATTCTGTCCATTCTTTTGGTATATTATCCTTGAATTGAGCTGGCTCACTACGATTTTTTAGTAGTTTTGTGTCTCATATTTCATCATAAGCAGTTCCTTGTCCGCCCTTCCTTGTCTGCATATACTGCGGGCCTTGTAAAGTTTGCTTTGCAATGCTTCTTGCTACAATTACAATTCATATAATCCCATTCTTACAGACAGGTTTAATTACCAGCTTTATTTGCCCGAAGGGTCTTCGGACTGAAGGATCGCGGGTTCCAGTCTCGCTTTGGGTATGATTTTCCCTAGTTTGTCTTATGTGTTGCGACGGAGGGCCCTAGCGTTTAGCTGACACCAGATCATAGGAGCCCGCAAGACTGTTCGAGTGTACTGTAGTTCGTCTAGTGTATGGTCGAATATGTGTCCCATCGGGATGTGACACATACAACCGGCTGTCGGCTGAATAAAATCTCTAAAAAAATATTCTTTTTGTTATTTACGTTAGTAAACACGCACTTAGCCCCTTAGCAACCAACCATCTAAATACTGCTTTAAGAGCGCGTCCATAGCAACGGCCGCTAAAATATTTTTAATGGACTCTCGATCATTTTAGCGGCCGTTGCTTCCTAGACATTTTTCCAAATTTGCTTGCATTAGTAGGAAAAACATTCAACTGTCTGATCACAAGGCGGCTCTCTACAGCCTCTGCTCTTCTTCTCGTCCGCCGTACCACTCCTCCCTAAGAGTTATTAAAAATATAAATGGTAACGCACGTCCGACGAAGAGAAGGAAAATGTGCTTTTAGCACATGCGTGCACACCCCTGCAAAGGTGTCCCGTATGCATAGGTGGGCGGGGTTTCTGGTGGAGACTTGAAACGTTCACCCGGACCCGAAGTTTCAGGTGCAATTCATATCGTTAGCTTCAAGCTGTGGCAGTGACAAGGCACATACTAAACCCGTGTTGCCGTTCTTGCCCCGTAATCCACTAGTTCGGTCAATGGTGCCTACCTTTAGACTGGATCAGGCCGGGGGGAGTTTTATGAACGCTCGCATTCCACATATAGAAGTCCAGAAGGGGAAAACGACTCCCCCCTCATCGGGTAGCGTAGGTCCTGGCGATACTCACGTCAATAATCTCAAGGTGGAGATACTGAGGATAAGGGAAGGGGACCCTGATCCACCCGGACCTTAGTTCAGATGTAACTCTGATGGGGTCTCGGGTTCGTCGTGGCAATGGCTATAGTCTGGGCAAAGAGGGGTGGGACGTGTTCCCAACGCATGTGCGTAACACATTGTTTGGAATCAGGAACTAGCTTGGATAGCTGGTAGCTCTGACCTGGCAGGGTGGGACAACCCAGGTGTTGATTGGGGAGATTGCCGTGAGGGCAAACTTCTGTACCCGGATACCAGACTGTCAGCGTACTTGTGTGTAGGCGGAGGGGGTGAGGATAAAAGCGAAAAGCTTAAGTGCCCACCCCGGAGATTCGTCCTCTTGATAGAACAAGTAGACATACGTGGACGCACCATTCACAGTGGCGGTCAACATAAACGCGATGTCATCTAAACTAATTTATATGATAACGTTTCGAAAAATAAGTAATCAGCACGTAATTCCAGCGTAAATCAAACTAAAATTAATGAAGTGAACACGATTGGTATAGAATAATAATAATTCCTTATATTCGCAGTGTGACAAATGATTCTAAGAAGCGTTTCATGAGCGATGATATGAGTGACACTTTATGCTCTTACAAACTTTTAACAAAAAACGCTGGACGTTTTTTGGATTGTACTGCAGTTAGGATGATCTACTAATATTCTACGTAAACGAAAATTGAAAGCTTGGCGTTTGCGAACTATCACGGTTACGTCTTGTTTATATTTATGTTCTCGGTTACGTCCATAATTTAAAACGATGTCATCAAATTCCATGGCCACAAACATTTCCATTCGCGTTACATTTAAGTTGGAGTTTATTGTGAATGGCCCTTTATAACTCTGCATCTCCTTCTCATCACAGACGTTCGTTTCTGCGTCGCACCGGGTTAGCACTTGCGCCTCACCTCCAGCGCGTTTTGGCAACACGTCCCTTCACTAAAACTAACCACATCGCGCAATCTCAGCCACTGGTGCCGGCTTACGTGGTTTAGTGCATCAAGTGCATCAGTCAAGTGGTCAAGTGCATCATTACTGACATCAACTCTGTAATCAACTGATGTTCTTCTGACTAGGAGGTCCAAGGGTTCGAATCCTGTTGGTAGCAGGATTTTCGACACTAGCTACATAACTAGGTTTGATTCAATCCTCTGTCTGGAGGAGAATTCTAGCGGCCGGCTGTTCTGATTGGTGCTTTCTCCGATCAACACAAGGCGAATGGCGGGACAAACGAACTGCGGACCACGCCCGATCTTTCCATCATTTTCCTTTCCCTATTCTCACTCCTTACATACACGCACTACACTATCACAAATGTCAGGAGACCCATCGGGATATTTGAACTTAACCCTGATATTGCAATCCATCGTTAATCCACCATTTGTTCTTCTTTCAAATAGTGTGAACGTCCTTTTCCCTATGAACTATGGACGGAAACCATTAATCTTACAGCTAATGGCAGAAATAATCTAGGCACTAGTGATCAAAATAGTTATAAACATGTCTGTCACCTGCCACATCTGATGTATCCTTATCCAGTCAATTTTACGTCCTCGCTACCGGTGAAAGATTTGTTCATAAATAGTATGTACCCAAGAATATTCCATTCTTTTAATACAAGTTGAATTGCATTTTTGGAATGGAAGTTATATGCCATTTCTTCTTACTCTGTAAATCGGCCCCATGCTTTCCAAAATAGAAATCATTGTAATGTAAACCATTTTCAATGAGATAATAAAACCAAGAATTAGAACATCCACATTTTTAATTTACGGTTTGTTATCAAATATCGGTTAAATTCTCCTCAAAAAGTTTGAAGTTCTTCTGTTCGACTTGATCCCCCTTTCATCCGCACGCAGTCTGCTGAGGCGACTTCTCCTTTACAGCAGCCCCTCCCCTTTTGCTGAGAGCTGACGGTGTGTAACATCTCGCCTCCGAGATAGCTTTTTTAAGGGAAACTTTTTTTTCGCGCTCTCGGCGTAAGTTTGTCCCGCGCCTGCGGAATGGACATTTGAGGGCGCCTTCGCATCATGGGTGGGCCTTGCAGCTGGGGGAGGGACAGACCCGTGCCGCCGCAAAGCCACCGTCAACGCTGGCCCTTTAGGCCGCCTCTTTACATCGCTTTAGAGTAACCGCTGCCGTCACTACCTTTCCACTGCTATTCGCGCCTGGGCCTGCCTCTGCAAGCGCCGATGTTACCAACTTCTAACCATCACCGCTATATTTAAGATTACCATCACCGTTTGCTGTCGTGTTCACCGTCACCGAAATGCTCTCCGCAACGACCGGCACACCGTCGTCGCCACAGTTACCGCCGTCCATCAACGTCGCCTACAGACTCTTCACTTTCGGGCCAATTTCTAATCACCTGACTGGACAGCCGTTATGTGTGGTAGTGAAGTGCATGTGTGTGTGTGTGTGTGTGTGTGTGTGTGTATGTGAGTATAATGGAAGAGGAGGGGATACGGGTGAGGAAGAAAATATCGCGCGTGGTTCTTATAGTACTGCTTCAACATTCGCCTGGTATTGATCCGAGAACCCACGGAAAACAACCGATCAGAGCATCCGGCAACTAGAATTGTCCTCTCGACAGCGGTTTCACGAGAAACTTCAATACCGAAACGAAGATCAAAATATCTCTCCATCATTTTTGTACAACACAGTACATATGCCCCAACCTTCAGTGAGCCGAAACAGAGAGCACAGGCCCTGTGTCTCTGTCGCCAACACCGCCTTCCTCGTCCTCTCTCTCACCCTAACCTCCACTTGCGTCCGCTGTCATTCGTCCTACCATCTCCTGTGCGGCCGCCGTAACGCAAGCTCTCATTTTTTACACAAACCCTATCAGTAGGCGCTGAGTGGCCCCTGGGAAACGCCTGCGGGAGAAGAAGGAGGCTTTCGCCGGCGCGAGACAGCTCCGCGCGGGCGGCGGAGCGGCCAGGGGATAACACGACGTATATCGGTCATCCCAACAGCGTCCTCTCTGGGGAAGTTTCCCTGTCACGGGCATTACCTCGTCTCCGGTTTCTCTGGAGTGTGAAATGTGGTGCGTGTAGAGTTTTCCGAGGTTGAAATCGACCGTCCAACGATGAATTGTGATGCGTGGTACTAGTACTACCTTGTAAATATAAAAAGAAATTTCACTATAGTTTAATTAAACAAATGTGTTATTTTTCAATCAACCAAAATCGGATAAAAAGATAAGACGGTATCGAAATGGGTCTACCATTTTTTGGTCGATTGTACAGAAAATCGACTCGTATGCTTGTGGAAAATATTTCATTGATGTTCTGGGAGCGATGTCTACTTGAACGACTTGTATTGAAGTGGCTGAAACTTGTACTGAAGAGGCTAGTTCTCCATCTCTGGGTACCCAAGTTCAAATTCTGATCGATTAAAGTGTAATTTGTATTTGCTAAACGGTTTCACGACCGATTTTGACCGTGTTCTACGATTTCCACGGCTCTTTCTCGTTCTACCAATCTGTGCATCTTCATTCTGTTTACTCTTTTCACCTCGCATTATCTTTTCATTTCAAAACACATGCCTTGAGACCTGGCGTCGCCTGAATATATACGCCGAAATAAGAAAATTTGGGCAGCACAATGGCAAGACAATGGCAAGACAATGGCAAGAGCCACGTACAAAGAAGGCACCACCAATATTCGTAAATGTTAATCTTGAAGACATCTGACCTAATTTTCACTTTATGTTTCGATGAAATGAAGATAAAAAATAATTTTAAAAAATGTTACGTTAACTTATAACATATGATTCATAGACAACAATGAACTTTTTCATTGTATTTTCATAATAAATTTGCAAATTGCCTGGCCACATTGAATTTGAAGAATATGAGGTAAACCAGAAGAAAAACCGAAATGTAAGGATAATACTAGAGAATACATGTCTGAAGATCGATTTTCAATTTAATGTGACTAAAACTAATTCATCTTATTCATATAAAGATGCAAAATAGTAACCTTTTAATGCCTTTAACCTTTAAATTATATATTTATTCGCTTTCAGAACAATTGAGAGCGAGTTTATTGAGTTTTAATTTTTTTAAAATTAGGGAACAAAAATACGAATTTTAAAATATAAATATTAGGAAACAAAACGTAAAAATATAGCTGTGCTAAATTCTAACTATTCGCATTATTCATACTTGCAAGAACTTTTTTCGGCCATTATAATTTTGAAATAGTAATATTACCAGTTCATATTCCGTATGGAGGATAACCTCCATACGGAATACAAGGGTGTTGGGAATTTTTGAACGGAAGTATAACATTAACTGCTACTACTCATTGGTAAGTCCAATGACAGATACTGTAAGAACACATTTGAACAAAGCTAGGCATGAAAGAAATGAAATATGATAGAAAGTTTCAACACATGAAAATACTTCTAAAACAGTTTGCAGCGTCGGAGACGCCACATTCAACGAGTTTAATGCAATATAGAGGTGTACATAACTTTGTAAATGCTTCTCTATGATCCCTTTAGAACTGACAGTAACTTCTGTCATGCACCAGATGCAATGTGGTCAGTGCTGGTTTTATCATTGTTTTGTAGTTTGTTTGGAAAATTAATTACTTTGTGAACTTGAACAACGAGGAATATTAACATTTCATAGAAAGTTAATCAACCTCATGGCAACTGTAGAATGACATGTATTGCAACTTTTTCAACATATTGCATTTTGTGCATGTTCCAGCGCGTTTCTTTTTTATCATTGACGGAGTTTCAATTTCGAGAAACCGTCTGCGGTGAGATTCGATATTACGTAACGGGCAGTCGGGCAAGTTCCCCTAATGCAGACCGTGACTTCTCCGTCAGACGCGAGGGCAGAGAGGGGCGAACGAAACAGCGGCAGAGCGGTGGATTTCGGGAAGCAGATCATGATTGCGGGACCGCAGCGCCGGGCGGACGGGCAAGCAGGCTGGAAGGAGCTGTGATGGAAGGGCGGGCACGGGGAGGGGTTACGTGCCGGAATTAAATCCCACCTGCCCGCCCGGCCAGCAGGTCAAGGTTGCCTCGCCGCACACACGGCAGGAAGCGGGGAGGATAAACGAGGTCGGGGTGGGGAACAAGGTGGTGCGGGACGAGGTGAAACGATGGTGGAGCGGAATGTAGACAAGCGAGGTGCTCGGAGGCATGATGAAAAGGAGCGGGACGGAGCGGGACGGAGCGGGACGGAGCGGGACGGAGCGGGACGGAGCGGGACGGAGCGGGACGGAGCGGGACGGAGCGGGACGGAGCGGGACGGAGCGGGACGGAGCGGGACGGAGCGGGACGGAGCGACGGAGCGGGACGGAGCGGGACGGAGCGGGACGGAGCGGACGGAGCGGACGGAGCGGGACGGAGCGGGACGGAGCGGGACGGAGCGGACGGGAGGGACGGAGCGGGACGGAGCGGACGGAGCGGGACGGAGCGGACGATGACGAGCGGACGGAGCGGGATTGAGCGGACGGAGCGGGACGGAGTGGACGGAGCGGGACGGAGCGGGACGGAGCGGGACGGAGCGGGACGGAGCGGGACGGAGCGGGACGGAGCGGGACGGAGCGGGACGGAGCGGGACGGAGCGCGACGGAGCGGGACGGAGCGGGACGGAGCGGGACGGAGCGGGACGGAGCGGGACGGAGCGGGACGGAGCGGGACGGAGCGGGACGGAGCGGGACGGAGCGGGACGGAGCGGGACGGAGCGGGACGGAGCGGGACGGAGCGGGACGGAGCGGGGCGGAGCGGGACGGAGCGGGGCGGAGCGGGGCGGAGCGGGGCGGAGCGGGGCGGAGCGGGGCGGAGCGGGGCGGAGCGGGGCGGAGCGGGACGGAGCGGGACGGAGCGGGACGGAGCGGGACGGAGCGGGACGGAGCGGGACGGAGCGGGACGGAGCGGGACGGAGCGGGACGGCGCGGGACGGAGCGGGACGGAGCGGGACGGAGCGGGACGGAGCGGGACGGAGCGGGACGGAGCGGGACGGAGCGGGACGGAGCGGGACGGAGCGGGACGGAGCGGGACGGAGCGGGACGGAGCGGGACGGAGCGGGACGGAGCGGGACGGAGCGGGAGGGAGCGGGACGGAGCGGGACGGAGCGGGACGGAGCGGGACGGAGCGGGACGGAGCGGGACGGAGCGGGACGGAGCGGGACGGAGCGGGACGGAGCGGGACGGAGCGGGACGGAGCGGGACGGAGCGGGACGGAGCGGGACGGAGCGGGACGGAGCGGGACGGAGCGGGGCTGCGGGGTGTCGTGGATGGGTGGAGCGAGGCGCGGTGCCACGGCAGCCCGCAATCTCGGCCGCTGAATAATCCAGCGCTCGTCTGTTGTGACCCTCCGACCCACTTGCGCCCCCAGCAGAGCACTCGCCTCTTCCGCCCGTCCTGGCCTAGCGCACGCATCCGGATTTTGCCACCTGCAGCCTTTCTGCGGTTCCCGCCTCGCCGCCACTGGCTTTTCAGGGCGCGAACGTCCTGCCACCCGACCCCGCCTCCTTCAACAAGCACTCCCCCCAACCCTAATTTTACATTTGTCTTGCAATTAGTCTTGCAAATAAAAACACTGCTTGGATATTTTTATCATCAATCGGTCCTAACAGGTCAGATTTACTTTGGTTGATGTACTTTGGGTTTGAATTGTCTCCTTTCCGCCATTGTCAAAGGAACTGCATTTTTACTTGGTTCCAATTTTGCATTCCACCTTTATGCAAGATACTATCTTACTCTCACAACTTTACCTCTCTTTTCAGATTTGTACTTGACGTTCTATATTCCAGTATGTCATTCATGTGTTTAATAATTCTTCACCTATTTCACACTTTAAGTGACATTGTTTCAGTACATCTTAACAGACCATTCAAACTTTACCCTGGTGGCCTGCAAAATCTCCGCCGTTGCTGCAGCGCAAAAGCACCCGCTGCCTATATTTTCTTTCCGCCAACATCGTTCGTGCTGACTTCTCCACTACTGTCACTGTCTCACCACAACCACCACAAGTTCCTCGGTCTTCCCTTCCCCCACCACAACCATCATCTGCGTTCTCGCAAACGCACCCGCTTGGCCCGTCGCGACCACCACCACCAGCGCCCACGCACGCTGAGCCGCCTGATTAATGCTCGTTGCGGCGCGGCGCGGGCCGCCCGTTTTTGCCACTCCGCTTACCGACCCTGCCTCGCACCGGCCCCGCCCCGCGACTGCTCGCCCATGCGCAAATCCACGTCCACGCCCCCGCACGCACCTACGCGTCCACGCCCGCCTCCAGCACCTCTCCCGCCTTCACACGCGCCTTTTGCGTTTGCCCTCGCCTTTGCCTCCGGTCACGCACTCGTCTTCGCTCTCGCCCACTCCCTTGTCCCCGCTCATGCCCTCTCCCTCTCTCACTCCCTCTCACTCCCTCTCACTCCCTCACTCTCTCTCTCCCGCTCACTCTCACTCTCTCCAACTCACTCTCACTCTCTACAACTCTCACTCTCTCCAACTCACTCTCACTCTCTCTCACTCCCTCTTCCTCTCACTCTCCCCCTCTCTTTCCATCTCACTCTCCATTTCACTCACTCTCTCTCCCCTCCCCTTCCCTCCCTCTCACTCACTCCCCCTCTCACTTTCACTCACTCCACCTCTCCTTCTCACTCCCCCTCTCCCTCTCACTCTTCACCCTTACTCTTCTCTCTCTCTTCACCCTTACTCTTCACTCTCACTCTTCACTCTCACTCTTCACTCTCACTCTTCACTCTCCTCTTCACTCTCACTCTTCACTCTCACTCTTCACTCTCACTCTTACTCTCACTCTTCCACTCTCACTCTTCACTATCACTCTTCCTCCTCACTCTTCACTCTCCTCTTCACTCTGCTCTCCTCTTCACTCTCACTCTTCACTCTCACTCTTCCTCTCTTCACTCTTCCTCTTCACTCTCCTCTTCACTCTCCTCTTCCTCTCCTCTTCCTCTCACTCTTCCTCTCACTCTTCACTCTCCTCTTCACTCTCACTCTTCCTCTCCTCTTCCTCTCACTTCTCTCACTCTTCACTCTCTTCACTCTCCTCTTCACTCTCTCTTCACTCTCCTCTTCACTCTTCCACTCTCCTCTTCTCTCCTCTTCACTCTTCCACTCTCATCTTCCTCTCACTCTTCACTCTCACTATTCACTCTCACTCTTCACTCTCACTCTTCACTCTCACTCTTCACTCTCACTCTTCACTCTCACTCTTCACTCTCACTCTTCACTCTCACTCTTCACTCTCACTTCCTCGCCCACGTCCGCATCCACATCATCGCCATCGTCGTTATCGTCATCGCCATCGCCATCTGTCGCACTCGCTCTCCCCTTGCCTTCTTTCATGGCCATTCCCTCGTCCTTGCTCAAGCCCTCCCCCTCTCCCTCACTCTTCCCCTTCCCCTCTCTCACCATGACCGTCGCTCTCGCCATCGTCCTCCGTCGCCCTCGCTTTTGCCGTTCCCTTGCCTGCGCTCTCGACCTTGCCTTCGCTTCTACCCTCGCCCTGTAGTTTCTACCCCCCGCACTGTAGTTCTCGCCCTCCGGGAGGAAAGTGGGCGAGAGCAAGTGCGCGGGCGGAAGTGGCGTAACCGCGAAGCCGCCACGCTCCCTTCGCCTCACCTCCCTCTCCGCGTGTGGGAGGGCGGCTCCCTCCGAATTTTAAGTGCCGAGCGCTCCCGTATTCAGCTCGGCTATTGGTTCAAACCGGCCCTCGCCATGTTAAGCATTCGCTCCCGGTTATTTGGAGAGCGCAGCGCAAACGTGTATAATGCTCAAGACGTTGAGTAGAAGCTCTGGATGCGATGGGACTCTTAACTTTATTTCTGTCTATGCATTCTAATCCATTTTAAAATTTTATAGTTCAATTTTATTATTCATTAGTGAAACCGCGTTTATTCATTCCTCTATTCTCTTGAAGACGCTACTACAGGTATTTAAATCAGAATATAACTTAAAATATCTCTACTGACATCAGTTATCCATCTCTTAGGAACTCGAGCCGATCTCGCTCTAACAACTTGTATCCATAGTAACTGACACTGCATACTTTGGTTTGATACACTCATACGACATTTTATATTTACATTTCGTAATACACTAAATATTACTTTAATATTGATTAGCATAATCTCAGGAGCTAGAGTCTCCTTATAAGTTAACCTTTGCAAAAGCCTGGAATCCTGTCGTCTTCGCTTCTGAAGATCCTGTGTTCCGCATTGATTCAAACATTCCGCGAGAAATTACAACACCGCTTTATCGCTGCGCGAACGGAATAATAACTGATCTCCTCCTGCACTCCTTACAATAAATGAAATTACAAACTTCACAGAAATGATTTCGTTTTAAGTGAATATTGAATCAACGTGCATGCGCGGTTTTAATCTAATATTTAATCTAACGTCTCAAACTCATTATTCGCATTAATTTCGTTCGTATTCCGCGCTTTGCGAGCGGCCTTCCTAATACGTCCGAGCGGCCACGTATTCGCCGTGCGCGAGCAGCGAGCGAGTTTTAATTAGGAAGCCAGCCCCCGCGCCTCGCCTCGCCTCGCCCTGGCGTTCGCTCGCTGCCAGCCATCCCGCCGCCCCTCCCCCGCCCCGGTCGCCTCCCAATTTATCAGTTCCACGCGACATTTTTTCGTTTTCGTTATAGCTAGCCTTCGGATTTTAAGGAAATGCATGTATTTCTCTTTTGATACAAAATTAAGTATGAATATATTTGAGTAATTAAATAATGTTCACGATCATTAAGCAGACACACACACACACACACACACACACACACATATATATATATATATATATATATATATATAGAGAGAGAGAGAGAGAGAGAGAGAGAGAGAGAGAGAGAGAGAGAGTAGTTAAGAAATTAATCATATTTGTTTATACATATGTTCATCATAATTGGGTTGCAGTCATTTACAAGTTTTATTTAAACTTTCCATAAAAAGTATATAATTTTCAACGTAATTTGATTGTTTTAACAATCAAACGTTTCGACTCTGGTTTGGATTCATCACGAATATCTCATTTAATAAATTCTCGATATCAAGGTCCACATTTACAGTGCCCTTTCTATGGCTATGTTTTGAATGCCTATTTTCCTGATCGAATCTAAAAATGCATGTTCGTCCCATGCCTGCCGGACTACGCCTGTTCGGTATAATTGAAATTGGCGAAAATAAACTCGAAAACATTTCTGAGCAGAAAATCAGACCTAAGATAAAATTTATATTAATTACTAATTGCAGATGAAACTGGTTGGTCTCTGTATCAAAAGAGATAGATTTATTATTGCACTCTTTTTATTTTAGCCTTGAAATATATCCCAGGAACTTGAATGAAAAGATAAATTACTTTTTATTTAAATAAAATGATTATCATTTAAGGGTATCCTAGTTGTTTTAGCATTTAATTTTCTATCCATGTTCGTTTACCACAAATTTCATATTCATGTTTTAATAAAACAGAGAACTAAGTGAATAAGTTATTTTTAACAGTATGTCAGTTTGAGCTATTTAATAAATTATTCAACCTATTTCTCCCTTTTAATAGCCTCATTAAAAAATTATTGCTCATCCTATGATTAAATTTGTAGGTTTTGTCATGTGGTACTCTATGAACATTCGAAAGGGCAGAAAATAAAAATGGTAATATGTGTAAATGGACTTCTTTGAACGAGCTAGAAGTATAAAGAAATTAGATATCCTAATTATAAAAGATAAAGTAGTATTGGTCTGCACTGCGACGTGATAGAAGCAATTGGGTAGGCATCTCACTTCGTGCGACACAAGGTTTCTGGAAAGATCAATGGAATGGCAATGTTCATGGTCCTTTTTATGTAAATAAGTTACATGGATAGAAAAGGGGTGTTTCTTTCTGCGCGGTACTGTTTTGATATCGAAACTGGATGAACGAGAATCGTGCATGAAACGATATGTCAAACAGAGCACAGCAAATGCAACAACCGTTTTACATCTCACTACATTAATCTCTTCACAATATTGTTCAACAAATTGCTGTCACAAAAGTGCTTGAAAGAAACAAATAGCACCTCACGCATAGCAGCCGAGAAAATGTTCCGGAAAGTGGTGCCAGGAGTGCGATAGTCAAACTTGTGCGTAAAAATAACGCATGCTTCATTTTTCGTAAGGATTATATCGAGAGGGTCCGTCACTTTTCTGTACTAATGAAAAAAGAAAAAAAATGACCGTGTAAAAGGAGCATAAAGCGCCGTGTTTATGAGAACACCTACCTTGCGGACACTTTGATGGACAGCAACTGGCGTCGTTTAAACACCTGTGGACAGGGCGGAAGAAAGTTGGCCGGACAGCGGACTGTCGTACTTGACAGGATGTCCTTGCCAGTACAAAAATAGATACCAAGGACAGACAACTGTCGCTGTGGAAACGCACAGAGTAGCGGGGAAGACTGCCGTGTGTGCTCACGTGCTTGTAATAATCGGTGCTGATTATCATTTCATTGTATGCTTGGTTTCCAAATATTATTGGACAAGTATTATGGAACGGATTTGTTTAATTAAAACATTACTTTTACTTGCACTTGATATACTCATATTAAATATTTATTACTGATAATTTATCAATGATATACTGTAATAAAAATATTTTTGAAGCAAATATCTGTGTGGTAGATGACATATATTTCGTCTTCTGAAATGATGTGAAGAAAAATACTATGTTTTGGGAGTGCAGTCTTTTCACACCAGAAATTGGCGATCTGAAAGAAAGAGAAATAATGCACGTAGTGAACATTTTAAGCACTCCTAATGTGGATTGTGATTCATTTAAATAGGGAATTAAGTCAGTAAGTTTAGGATACGTCGATATTCTTTACGTTTGCTGTACGGTAAACCAGTAAATATGTGGAATGAATAATTGCTTTCACTTCAAATGATCATTAAATGCATATTTGTATTTCATGTATTATCATAATTGCTCAAACTTTCGGGATCATACCGCCGATTGTTTAATAACACATCTTTTCATCCGCACGGTGCCATTTTGTTTTAAGTCGCGAGGGCAATTTGGGCAAGGCAGGACAGCGGACCCTCGCCGAAAGCAATTTGCCTGTCCTCGCACGCAACGGGTCCAGTTCTTTCTAGGCAGTGAAGAAGACAGTGGCTATCTTGCGGAATGAAGACTAGCTATCTGTCTTCAGATGAACGGTGCTTAAGGAAGGAAATGAGACTGGGCAGGGTGGAATAACAAATCAGAATACTAATGGAGAAACAGAAATTTCTTCTGATGCCTAGAAGAAGAGAGAACATTGGAGAATTTGAAACGCTGGAAAAACAAATTGCCTGTCAAAAAACGACACTAAAAAGTACTGCTCTGTGTGTTTCATAAAACTAATGAGGAACCATCTGCACTACTTAAATAACTTTAAATTCAAACTGTACGAGACAGTCATAGTGTGGACTAGTAAAAAAGTTGAAAAGTCGTTTGGCTGATTGGAGGTCCTCTGGGAAAGCGTAGACAATTGAATTGTTTCTCAGTTCACTTCTGCTTTAATATTTCATGGCACATCACAAAATAAATATGAGGATACTGGTAATTAAAATAGACATATTTTTGAGAAAAAAACACGCTACAAATAAACAAGAATTGAATCCATATTATACGAAAGCATGGTAAACAGAAGATCAGCATTCTCATAATGCGTTGACCGGAGAAGATACACACTCAACCCATCCTTGAAATTTGGCCACTTTGCAGGAATATCCATTCTCAAACGAGCATGCACCTGCGTGTCTATCATTTTAATGTAATAAACCCTTTCTACGCCACGTTCCCTCTTAGCGGATGGCTTTTCAGCACGGTTCGTCGGGCGCGTCCGCAGATTTGCCAGTCTGCGAAAAGCTTCAAGCTTTAATTAGGCAGCCGGGCCATACGCGCCCGTTTCGTGTTCAACCGTCCTCCCGTCCTCGTTTCGTCTCGGCGCCACGCCGCGCTGCGCCGTCCCGTCCCGTCCCACCCGTCCGTTCCACTCGCCCTCCCCAGCACAGCAACCCTTCGCCGCTTTTCGACGGCTTCCCCCGCTGAAAGGGCGCTAGATTTGCTGGCGTCCATTCACTTTTTAAAACTCGTATCTCAGATTCATATCGCGAACGCAATTTTTTGCGAAAAAATATGAATCGCATGTATAAATGCGAGTAAAAGGAGAATTTTGCTGGCTGTGAATCGGCATGGTTCTAGGCTCGCAGGCAGAGCACGGATGCTTTTTTCCTCTTCTTTTTCTTTCTTTCTTTCTTTCTTTCGTTCGTACTCTTGCTCCCGCGGGATTTGAGCGAATGCTCGCCGCCGCCCCAGCGTCTACGATAGGCTGAGGTGAAGGACAGCCGCACGGTCAGGTACATTTTCGGAATGATACTGAAGGTCTTTCTATTCCCACGAAAAATATCTTCTGTTTCAATAGCATCTCTCTTTCAATTTTTGAGCTTGGGTTGAACAAATGCACGGGATGAATCACTGCTCTGGAATGAAAGCAAATAATTTTGAGAATCTGTTCACAGACTGTAAATTTGTTGAAAACGAATATTCTGGCCAAACTCAATATTTCAATCACGTTTTATAAGTTAATGGGTTTATTTTAAATATTCTTCTTGTATATAAGCTGTGCTGTTTGTCAGTTTTTGCTTTGAAGATTTTTTGAACGCTTTTAGTGAGAAGGACATAACACAATTACGGAAATCGTGTATGCATTACATAATGACGGCAGAAGAAGGCGACCAGTTTTTCTTGTTATAACCCCATAAGCACATTTATTTCCTTTTACGAGTATTAATATATTTACTTGAAACATTATCGTAAAATTGTATTTTTTTAAATATTGACTTTACTTCAACACCAAATGTCATTCACAATATTCTAAAAACATACGCATTTTGTGCCTTATTTTCAATATAAAAGGAAAAGGTATTATAGCTTTTTTGTATACGCTTTTTATCTGTTATCGTAAACTACTTTTAATTCACATATGAGTATGACTAGTCTTTAAGATACTTCATGGATGTTTCCACATTTTAGAATAATAATATTTTATTAGATATTGCTGTTTTTTCAAAAGAGTATTTTGCTCTCTGCTCATGATTACCTTGGACAATTTATTTTATATTTTTTATAAATAGTTTTCTGAAATACTATCCACTGGAGAGTTTGGGAAAATACTTTTAAGTGATGCCATTGCTGTCGAACCAACTTCTCTCCAACGAAATTTTTGTTATTATCAAACTTCAGTTTCTCTTTAATATTTACATTTCTTGGTGCTTGAAATTGTTATATATTTGGAATACATAGGCTTTAATCGACATTTCTTCGACATAAATATATCTTTAAATAGTGAAATCCGTTCTCAAACATGTCCATTATGTGACGTGTTACGACATTATATTACATCAAAGAAATGTCGACTACGTACGAGTAATTGACCGGAATTTGGTTAATTTGTGATAGAGAACTCTGTTTTTGTGTTTACGTCATTTAGCGTTCTTAATGCAAAAGCCAGTTATTTTGCATTGTGATGGTAAGAATACATTGAATAAAATTGCAAAAACAGTTCATTTTCATCTCCTTTACCGCAAAATTGTCTGGTATTTTTTGAGTGAAGAGACGTAAAACTTTCTTCCATCTGCACAGGAAATGTTTGAATGCTTTTCTATTTTTCAGTTGGTATTTATTTGTATAAAAGGTAGACACAATTTGTTTCAATGTTGCAAGATGTGTTTTTCAATCGAGACAAGCTAGTTTCCATGTGTACGTGTAAATGTTCATAATCCGATGCGAAAGTATCCAGTGTCATTTTTTTACAATTTCGTTTGAAACCTAATCAACCCTTGCGTTGTCCACGGACGCAATGAATATGAAATTTCATGCCAATTGGACATCTAGTGTTTTCAGCATTACGCTGTGGTGGTTAATGCGTACAAAATTGTTCACTCACAACAACACGAATGTCAATGAAAATGGAAAAATCATGTTGTATGGATTATACATATGTATGTACTTCAAAACAGAAATTTCTGTCTTTCCAACAAATTGACTCTTTAATAATTTTAATTGAACATAAACAATCATATTAAAATGATTACAATATTTATAATTATCAGATATATAATTGATATGTATTTCTACGGCCTGCTTCCAAGCAATGTTCCCCGCTGTGTGTGACATGCGTATTGATGTTTAATGTAAACGAAAGTAAAAGCAAAAGCAAAAATATTCCATATTTACGAGCTCATATTTTCTAATCGTATCAATTTCTTTTGGTAGGTGAAGTTACTGTAGTTCTTTGTAGTGTAATAATATTAAGCGAATATTTAAAAATAGAATTACGAAATAATAAATTAATTTTATTAAGAAAAAAATATTTATTTCCTTTAGTTTTAATTTGCTCTGAATAATATAGCCCTTTGGTTACCATATTAATTCATACAGTGTGTCTGTGGAGGAAACGTTGAAACTTGGAAAATAAGCTCTTAAGATAATTTTAAGCATATTTTGTCTAATAAACTACTTGGGTATTCCGAATGGCTGAGCCGCAATAAGCACTCAAAAGTTGGTTTGAAAAAATGCTTTTTAGGAGAAAATTTGCATTGCAGAAACATTAAATTGCTTATTCTTTAAAAATATATTAATATATTTGTTCAAAAAGAAAAATTAACCATGAAATAAAAGAACAGTCGAACTGTGTAAATTGGGTGGATTCATTTCTTTTGTAAAGAATAAATAATTTATGTTTGTGGAGTGTTTTTATGCTTATTAAATGCAAATTTTTAGCCTAGAAAATATTTTTTCAAACCAGTTTTTTAGGGCTTATTGCGTCTGACATTCGGAATATCCAAGTAGTTTAATAGACAAAATATGCTTAGAATTGTCTTAGGAGAGTGTAATTTTAAGCCTCGATGTTTTCTCCCGAAACATCATATATATATATATATATATATATATATATATATATATATATATATATATATATATATATAATCTTATTTTTAAAATAATAATTTTTACAACTTTTTTCCCTTCGTATATTTTTTCTTTTGAAAGAGTTCATATTATAGTAAAGAAGCCAGTTACTGAAGTTACGAATTAGTCACAAACGTAACAATTGATTGTAAAGAGGTGTGAAGCAGTGTGAAACGAATATTTAAAGAACTTAATACAATGTGTGAATATTTGTGTTCACTACTTAATAGTTTCACAACAAAGTGCGTGCCTAAGACATGCAGGAATGAACAGGAAATGAAAACCGAAAAAAGAAATTATACACAACTTTCTGTCTAGTTCGGAATTTCTTGATAAACAGATATTATTTGTGATACCCTTGAACAGATAAATTATTTTTGTTTCAATCTAAAGTTTGTCGCAATATGGTATTTGAAAATTGGTTCTAATTGTAACATCAGTGTTTTTGGTGAGAGCTGTGATACTTCAGCATTTTTGTTATTAACATCATAATTCTATAGCAGAAGCGGTTCACGTTAGTAAGATGTCGTGATTGCTGAGATTCATTGCCAAGTGTGATACCGGTCGGGTCTCATTTAATAATTTTAATTTTAAATGTGATTAATGTGCGGCTTTAATCACTCTTTTCCTATGCTAAAATACATCTTCATATTCACGTGTTGCAGAAACAGGGAAAAGGAAACAAACAAAAACTGGCATATAGTTAACAATGTTATATTAAAGATGAATACATTCATACTTATTTGTATATCAACGTTTCTCTTAACACGTAAAGTTGCTTTTAGTACAGAAGAGTATCTTCAGAGAGAGGAACACTTGTAGGATTCGATTTATTATTAAAATATGCGAGTAAAAATTCTTCCGAAAGACATCTCATTTCCTTGCCATACTGCAGAATTTTTCATATTCTTCTTCGTAAACGATCTTGAATTATTCAATCAATAATTTTGATACTGCAAATTATGCTCCGTTTAAGACATCAGGAACATGCTGACATCAGTGTCTAAATATATGCATCTCATGGTCTTGAATTTGCTTCCATTTCTCTGTGCACAATAATACAAAGAAATTATAACCATGCCCACCTAGAGTACTGAATATATCTGCCCGATGCTCACTACCTCTTGTTTTTAATGTGACATTGCCATCGGGCATATGCATGTAGGTGAGTTTAAAACTAAACAAAAAATTAAAGAAATATGGTTAAAATATTATTTTGCCTATAACACGGGGTTCTATTAAGATTTGTTCCCTCGGGGATATAACGTTCCGAGCACTATCGCACCCGGAGCATAACAATTCTCCCCCGTGAATAAAGCTCTACTTAAACCCCTTTTTATGTAAATAACTATTTATCCACTAAAGCTGTCTAAACCTTAATGTATCTCGTTGCACGTGAGAACTTAAGAATACGTTTATTCACTTGCGAATTTAAAATATTAATTTCATCATTACATGTTTTAATTTACTATTTCTAAAACATGTCTCAGTATTAAACAACCATTCTCTGCAGTATTTCGAGCGCGCTATATGCTTACGTTCCCCACTGAACTTGTTCCATATGTTCTTTTTGGATTTGGAGGGGAAATGTGAGCGCAGTCAGGGGAAGTTGCCCAACCTTGCAGGAGCCCAGGGTTTCCCAGGCGGGGAAGTAGCTCCGAGTGCTCGTGCATTTGACCCACCTACACTAGTGGTGTGTGTGTGTAACCAGTCCGAGAAGAATGTTGCTAGCGGTGTTTGCGAGAGAGCAAAGGATCAACCTCACCCCTCTAGCTCCAGCCTCTCGCCTCCCAAGAGTCCCATAATCGGCTGATTCATTGCTTTTAAATTCTGGAGCGCCTCCATCTTTAAAGCAGCCACAGTGCAAGCGATAAAACGGGCGCTCAGCCTTCATTATTCGCTGTGCCGCCGCTTCCAAGGCTGCTGAACCTCCTGGTTAATAATAGATCTGGAAATTAACCTTGTGTTACACCCGAGAATCATGTTGCACTAAAGATATTGGGTTCTTCACGATCTGCGTTTACAGACGAAGCCTGGTGTTCTTTACTTCTTGTTCTTTACTTATTTCTTCTCGTTGCAGACTTGTCTTCTCAACGGTATCTCATGTCAATTTCTAAGAATCTGGTAATTCTTGGATGAATCTTTAAGAGTATATATTACTTCTATAGAACTTTGAAAATAAATATTAATTTTTTATATATTTGTAGGTCAGTTTTGAGTTTTTGGAAACAATAGAAAACAGTACATTATATTTCAATATTTAGCAATAAATACGTTGCTACAAAATTACAGACTGTCTTGTGCGAGTTAATTTCCTAACCATTTTAGTGTGTGTTAGTTTTCCGCAATATTTCATAACCTTCTACGTCTTCTCTTTCTTCCTCCCTCTCTCTTTGTATGTGAATACAAATGTGTGTGTGTATATATATCTTTTGCGGCTCTCGCCCAACCAACCTTTATAAATTAGGTTTTTAAATAAAGATAATTTCATGGAGACGTGACGAATTGACTTTAAACATATGAAGGATTTTCTTAAAAAACGCAAATAAATATTCATGTCAAACGCAACCCGCAACATTTGACCGACTTTTTTAATTTATATAATTAAATAACACCTAAATGAAGCAATTTAAAGTCTTAAAAACTAAAACTTGGGAGATAAAAGCCTCAAATAAACGTTTCTCACAACACAAAATACAGAATGATATCTTGAACATTCTATTACAATTTTGCTGGTTCGACGCTTCTCGATTCTACTCCACTTGTTCAGAGCCTGTAGAATGTGCAACTGTATGTGAAACTAAACTAATTACTTGATATTCACGATTGAATTACGATTGAACGAAACGATTGAATTACACAGATGTGCCTCTCTGCTCGGTAATGACATTAAAGAACAATAGTTTGTATTGACAAGGTTGTATTTTATTGTTTTCAATTACAAGCAAACGTATAGAACAAGTGATAGAGGATAAGAAGGTCTCGAAGAAAAAGATGTATTACAAATTAAATATGGAAAGGGAAAAATAGGGAAGATGATGTATTACGCGAGAGTTCTCGCACGGATAGGCCAATGTATATATAATAAGCATTTGTTTATTTGATGGTAAATTGTATCCAGTAATTCGGTCGATTAAAATTCTTGTACTGTCAACGAAGGGGCGGTGGGTGGTAGGTTTGGACTTGTCCGTCATACGAGTTCGCGCTAGTACCCTTTGACGAGTAATATCCAATGCTTAGTATCAACCTCTTCATTCAACCTTTACAGTCAAGCGGTCGCTAAACCTTGATTGATACATTATTACGCATGGTTTTATTGGCTTCGTTTGGAAAAGTGCTTTAATCCGTTCCTAAATTTACAAGTGCATTTGTAACTAAACACAAATTTAATTTTCTTTTTTTCCAAAAATGGAAAATAAACAACAAATAAGGAGAAATTAATTTTAAAACTTTCCATATTTTATTATGATGATAAATGATCGTCTTGAATTATTAATAACTAATATCATTCAGTCTTCATTATTGGCCATTGATCTCTTCCACCTCCGCACCGATTCAACCTGTCCACCGCTTATGCACTCCATTAGTCACCACACTTCTCTCTCTCTCTCTCTCTCTCTCTCTCTCTCTCTCTCTCTCTCTCTCTCTCTCTTTCTCTCTCTCTCTCTCTCTCTCTCTCTCTCTCTCTCCCTCTCTCTCTCTCCCTCTCTCTCTCTCTCCTTCTCTCTCTCTCTCCTCCTCTCTCTCTCCTCCTCTCTCTCTCTCCTCCTCTCTCTCTCCTTCTCTCCCTATCTCCCTCTCTCTTCCCTCCCTCTCTCTCTCCCTCTCCCTCTCTCTCCTCTCCTCCCTCTCTCTCTCCCTCTCTCTCTCCCTCTCTCTCTCCTCTCTCCTCTTCTCTCCTCTTCTCTCTACTTCTCTCCTCTCTCTTGTGTGTGTGTGTCATGTATTCATTTCCTTACTCACTCCCTGAACCACTTACTAAATGACGCATTCTCTCTCGAACTCACTCAGTTACTCATTAACACATTTATTCGCTCATTTACTACCTATTCACACACTTCTTCTCTGGTACGAGTATATTCACTACCCCCCCCCGCCGAACATCCGTCACACTGTTCTCACGCATCCCGCACTTCGAGTCTACCTCACTCATGCCCATTGACTCCTTCACTCGCTCGCCCAACGCCTATCGCACCCCGCCGAACATCCGTTACTGTTCTCACACATCCCGCACTTCGTGTCTACCTCACTCATTGACTCCTTCACTCGCTCGCTCGCCCAACGCCTATCGCACCCGGCAGCCCCTTTCCACCGCCATTTGTCCGCGCGCTACTCGATCGCCCACATTCGCCTTACACAGCGCGCGGTTTAAGGCCTTCTTGCGGCCGACGCCTGCGGCTATCGGCTCGCGCCCCCACCCGCTCCCACGCAGAAGCATGACTTTTGCGAGCGCGCGCGCGCAAGAACGCGTTTTCATGTTTTTGCGGCGGTGGCGCGCCCCGGAAATTCGCCGCGCGCTGATGAATACGCTGTGCTCGTTCGACGGCGCTCGCCACGTCGGAAGACGTGCTCACCCGGTGGTGTTCCGACGCAAGGAAATTCAGAGCTCTCATCTGCATGAGTAGATCTCGGGACGGCCTCTACGAGAGGAACTAGTGGTGCAAAGGAATGGCGCAGACTTTTTCGTACTAGTTTGTTTTCTAATTTCTTTTCTCTGAGCTAGCTTTTCGGTCTTGCCCCATCCTCTTCCCACCTGCCATCTCTCGCCGCCTACACTTTATTTTTCAATTTTTTGGTCCCTGGATCTGAGATATGACTTTAAGAATATTGTAGAAGATTAAAACCTCGTCCCATCGGAAAATTTTCGTTGAAAAATTTTTAGCAGTTTTTGAGAAAATGTCGTTTGTGTTTCCAAAAATGCGCATTTTGAAGGTTATTTCACGCAAAACTTCGAAGTTTCCGACACACTTCATCAGGAATAATTTGAAGTAATTGAACTCTCAAATACAATAATATATACGCTACGATTATATATACGATAATGTAAAGAACTTATGAAAGATATTAAGAAAACCGTTTGTGTATTTTGTGGGGAAAAAAGTATACACCAAAGTGAAGTTAATGTCATGTTGTTTAGCCTATTCGACACTAACCGATCAAACAATTTAAACAAAAAATTTCAATACGTTTTCGAGAAAATGGTGTTTGAGTGTTTCTCAAATGCAGAATTTTCAGCTCATTTTCACAATGTAATTTTAAATTTTCGATAAACTAAATAATACTGAATATTTTGAATACTAAATAATACATAGTTTTCTCTATGCTACGTCTATAACTCCGAACTAGAAAAATGTGGTGTCACCAACGCTGTAAACTGTTTTAAACATAGTTCCGTGTGTTAAGAGTTTCTTTCATGCCTTGCGTTGTTCAAATATGTTCTTTCTGCATCTGGCATTAGACTTATCATAGTATGTGGCAATGTTACACTGCCGTTTAAACGTTTCCAATACCCAATGGCCTTGTATGTTACCTCCAAATGGAATATGAACTGGTAATATTGCAATTTCAAAATTATAATCGCGTTAGAAATACTTTCAGGTATTGATGATGCGAATAGTTACATTTTAGTACAGCTACATTTTTACGCTTTTTTTATAATATGCACAAAAATGCACATAGCACGTTTGTATTAGTACAAATGATAAATGCAAAACTTCAGATCATTCCCCATTAGTTCCGAAAATTCTGTCACAGCATCTTTTACAACTACACTTAATTCTTCCCTGATTTTACTTAACACTTCCATATTTTTCTCCCATAATTTTTGAAGAGATTAAAACTTCACAAATTCAGTCTATTTTATGTTCACTTCTACTTCTGCCATTGTTCTGTTAAACGATTTGTTTTCGAAACTTTATAAACATTAAAAGGCCGGTTGTTTTGTAAATGTGAATAAGATGCTATTCAAGTTTAATAAGAATAAGTTCTGGGTCATATTCATTTGAAACTCCGTATTGACACACTTAAGAAAAGTGAGTCGTCGAACATAAGAATGTGCACCCATTCCCTATAATTACTCACAGTTTTGTTTTCTCCATTTTCACTTGACATTCTTGAAATTTAATAGGTTCCAAGACAATACTGTTCGTAGGTTTTACATATTTAGATGGCGTAGATGTAATTTCCAGCATAACCACTAAGATGGCAGCGCCAAAACACGAAAAAGCAAGTTTTTGGAAATTTCTTTGAATCTTCTGACCGGATCCAGTAACAAATTGTCAGTTCCCCTTCAGGAGACCCAGACGCATCGAATGACACCTAAGATGTCACCATTAGTGTACGGCAAGTGGTCAAGCAGTGAGTGACGGAACATCACTGGCGCACATACGCATACTCGCAGTTAGTAAAATACTGTGTAGGGATATTGTTACGTATGCAAGAAAGAGAAAGGAAGTTCCAAGAATACGAAGGAGGTGACGTTGGAATCGCAACCAATGTGGAGCACAATAAATGTTTGGCTTTGAACTGATACGAATTGGTACGTCATATTCAAAAACAAAATCGTGCGCCTTTTTTTTGGAGGAGATAAATAATTCACCCATTAGTTTTTAAATGCATTTACTGTGCATAAAATGCATGGTGAGAATACCAATTTTACACTTACCAACTTAGTTAATGAACGTTATATTCGATTTTTTTGTATTTAGACGTCAATGTCACGACCACATAAGTATAAAAAATATTGAGCTTGACTCTTTCTTGCATGATTTGCGAATCCAGATGTACTAACATATCTTTAAAACGCCATTAATATCCTCAAACACCGTTTAAATTACAATGTGTATCAATTTTCTAGCTTCCTCCATAAATCTATTGCGGATTATACGTTATAGTTGATAATACCTCTTCTAAAGCTAATGTATTGCATTCGAATATTGATGGTTCAAAAATGTCATTGATATTGATTCAGTGGTGAGTTGTAGTTGACACTTACATAATTAAAATGATTGAAGGCGTTGTCATTGTCAACAATAGTATTTATTTTAAAAATAGCAGCTTTCGATGGCTTAGCCATCATCATCAGTTTTCTGCTGTCTGGAAGTCACAAAAACGACTTCCAGACAGCAAAAAACTGATGATGATGGCTAAGCCGTCGAAAGCTGCTCTTATTGAAATAAATAATATTGTTGACAATGACAACGCCTTCAATCATTTCAATCAAAAATTTCAATTAGATAATCTTGGTAAATTGTCTTAATTGAGTACCCGTCTATATCAGAGAAGATGTTGAAACCAGATGTATTGTATTTAACTTGTCACTTAGATAATTTTACTCCTTTTTAAACTCCTTTTTATACGAAATCTGGAGTTCTGGACGAATATGGATCGCCAACTTTTAAGAGTGTATGTATATTTATCAATTGCAACTTTCTTTTTTAAAAATTTTACTTCAGCATTATTTTACTTCTCATTCAGACCTAAATAACGTTGCAAATTTTATTAATGCGCTATTTCTGATTTTGTGATATTTTGAAACACATTTCTATTCACAATGGTTGTATCTTGGGCAATTTCGAGCTTTGTACTATCAGTGAGGGATGTGGAAATTCGTTGAACTCTGATTAAAATGCCACCCTAGCCGTGTGTGCATGCGCTTAGTACATACAACGGGAAGGAATCACCGATGTTTGAATGCAATTTAAATCTGAGTGCTTGTATGCAATTGTGCGTACGTCTGTCGGTCGTATGATTGAGTGTGTTGGCGGTGTACTTGATATCCTCTATGAGTCGACTCTGTTTAGTACGCGAAACTGACTGGATGTTCTAGGAAATGTTTGACCGCGATATGAATTTTGATTGCATGTTGAAACCATGAGGCAATCGCCATACACAGAATTTGGGATTCATTATGTATTTTCGTGTTTGGTTTCAAATAAGTCTTCTACGAGCACGAAATGCAGATGTTTGGTGCGCATATAAATGGTGGTCGGAAAAGGCCCTCAAAAGTGAGTCGAGGGAATTCTGAACCAAGCAAATGTTTTTATTTTCGCTGGCATGTAACATTCATGAATGTTTTCTAACTTTTTTAGAATTAGAACGATATATATATATATATATATATATATATATATATATATATTCCGTCTCGTGCTGCACATTAGGTTACCCTTCTTTTTCGATAATTAATATTACTTGACCTCGATACACTTAACAGACCATTAGACAATGTTATGACGTCATCTGCGTTTATCAATATTTTTATTTCTTCGGTTATCCTGGAATTCTCATAAATTCTCTCAATATTAAATATTATTTTATTAATTTCACTTTCAATTTTAATCATGGGTTCGACATACAACATTTTACTCCTTACCTGTTGCATGTGGACGTATAATTCTATACAGAATCACGGAAAGAATCACGTAAGTTGGTTTGTGAAACTAAAAGATAGAAAAATGTAGGTATATTCGGAAATGTGCTACTAATGTTGATGAGTATTGACGTTTTCGGTTGTAAAACGCGATAACTCGCATACAAACGCTTTCTAGATTCAAATCAGTGAACGTTTAGGTTCAAGGGATTGAAGTGGGTTAAAATTTATTAAAATAAGAAGCGCACTACTTAGTATTGATTATAACCCGGGTAGGATAATTGATGACAAGAGCCAGTAGCTACATTCCTGAACGTTGCCCTTCAGTTTGTAAGAGAATTTTCATTCATTTTTAGTTCATTTACAGGACACACACAGAAAAGACTAGGACGGAAAATAACAGTCGTCATTGGCGATCTCAGGAGCAGATTTTGTCATCTTTTCATTTGCTTCGCAATCATCATAAGAGCTGAAAATTATATACAAAACAATTCATTTATAGTGCATGTATTTTAAGAGGTATATCAAGCCTCGTTGGTCTCTAATCTCTGCAACACATTCTTGAAATTCGAGCAGGTTAAACTACAGGAATGGTTTATCCCTGCATTGTGAATAAATTATTTTTTATGTCGGTAATGTGTGTTACCAATGTACGATGAGGTAAGATGATAGTGTAAGATGATTTGTTATCTTAAGTAATACGAAGAGTATGTTGCAAATGATATATCTCTAAGAATTCGACTATCGTGTGTTAATCTTTTTTTAGCCTGGGAGTCGGTCCGAGGGAAGGAGACAGAGAGTCGCTGGACCGAAAGTACGGGCGTACAGACGGAAGAAACGTGGTCACAGGTTTTGAAAGAAAACATATTTTCGGTGTCAGATGGCCACGAAGCGTATTTCCGTGAAAACGTCGATGTACGTTTTTTGAAAAACTTCATGTTAAATGTACTCATATAAAGAATTAAAATTTTCATAGCAACCCTTTGCCTACAATCATCCGTGAATAATTATAATCCCAATGCAATTTGAACTCAATGGGAAGGATGTACTTGAATTTCTGATCTACTTCTTTGAGTTAGTAATAACTTTCCAGTTAAAAATGTTTCTTTTCCGAACCTTAAACGTATTTTTCATTGTCAAATACGCATTTATTTTTCTCCCTTTTTTGTTATTAACTTATAATATTTTGCAGTGTTATGTAGAATTACTGTCTCTTTTAGACTTCTACGTATTAAAATTAAGTAATTAAACCTACATATTGTAGATTTTCAACGCTGAGAATGAATTGTCCGATCCATTACTGGACCGTGATTACAGCTATGTAGCCGCACTACTTTGAATACCTTCTTTTTGAAGAACTTCGTTGATTGAAATTTCCTTCTCAATCTAACTACCAATCGATTATCCATTGTTTCTCGATTAGATTAACTTTACGCCACCGCTATTTGATTCAAAGGGTTACCTTCGAGGTCAAAAATTACAATTCGACTTCTGTAGCAAATAATCCTCAGTTTTTTATATTTGAAATTCAATTAATTTACCTTTTATTGTAAATATTGTATATGTTTATATTGTGAATTGTTTTAATGAAAATGTGTTCTAGATATTTTTTTAGAAAACTATTATTGATGCAAATATTAACTTTTTATTGCATCTGTATTAAGGACTACACCTTTGTTAAATACTAAATAAAAAATACACTATACGAGTTGCTTCGGTCTGCGACATCTCGGACTTCCTAGAAGCAATTCAGGAACGAAGCTTGTTGCCGCGACACACCAGACTAAGTGAAGCGGGTAAGAGAGAAAGCGGCGGAGGACGCGAACAAATTAGTAACATTTTTCCGTCACGAGCGGCCTTTTGCAAGATATTTCTCGGATTCCAGGACGCGAATTCGCGTCACGTAGGGAAGGATATTTTTCGTTTGGTAACCGTGGCTTGCACCCGACCTAATTTTTCATACCATATTTATTCCTCGCGAGTTCATCATGGTATTTGCGCTAGCCTAATGGGAAGACGTCTCGTATGTAGATTGGTTTTGCAAGTAAAATGCGGGACTGAATGAAGGTCAGCAAAGAGGAACAGGTGGTGCAAACGTAAGCTGAGACCGAAACAATTTCTTAAGCGTTGATATCCGCAGAAGATCGAATGGGTTTGATATGTGCACAACAGTCGTCGATACTACAAGAGCGACTTAAAAGAAATACGGAATAAGTGAATTATTATAATAGAATGTTCCGAAATAATGCCATCTACCGGAAAAACGTTAAGTATGTAGAACCTTTAGCATAGCATGTATCTTCTACTCACTCTTCCTGTAGATTGGAAAGTTATAGCGGACCGCTGGACTATAAACAACTTTTAATAGCTTTTGTCCAGTCAAATGGCACTCAAAAAGGACAAATAGTAGAAAGTTTTAGTGTAATTTTGATATTTGGTTCCTATATGGTTTTGGGGTCGCTGAACACGAATATCACGTTTGAAGTTTTGCGCGGAAACACGTTTTTAAGCACAAAATGTGTAAAAATCATGCCTTTTTTCAGTTCTTACAATTTAACTCAAAAGCCATTCACTTTTCGTTATAAATGAAAATAAAATTACCTCCATTTAATGTCCTTAATATTTTTCTCCAGTTAACGGTTTAGCTGTGAGAGCTGCGTAAAATTTGGTGATCAAAGCGAAACGCATGAAAAAATAGAAATTGCATACCCCAGGGAACGAGGCAAAAAACGGAAACCCCAAGTGCTTCCTTTGTTTTTGTTCACAGACAGGAGGACAGTCGGAAAGACGTTTTGCCGTCAATCGATTTTTCGGTATCAAGGACCCAAAAAACATTTATCCTTACTACACCCCGTGACAGAGGATTTTTCTTCTAAATTTAGCATCTGGATTTATCCACTTTTTTGTAGCCTTGGCCCTGTAATAAGTGTTTTTCTGCCGAAAATCCGCCGTTTTCTCGCTCAGCATTACATAACTTTCTCTCTACTGCGGTAGGGGTAGCGAGAAAGTAAATCACGTTCAGTGTATGTCAGAAAATGGCTTCGTGAATTCCATGTCCCCTGTGCATCGTGCGCCTCGTTTGGCTTTTTATTAGTGATCGCGTTCTGGGATAAGGTATTCGTATTGGATGCTCATCCACTATATGACTTTAAGTTAACAGTGACATCTCGGAGACAACTGATCAGAGCTATCGTCTTGTGATAACGATTCCTGCAGGAACGACTTCCCAATCAACTGCGACCTTCCAATCACAGATACGGTCGGCCTTACGAACCGGTTCGGTTCGAGACTTGACGAGTGCGAATTTTTGTTAGTTACATAGTTAAGTAAGACAGCTAGTGTCTGTAGAGCTTAGTTCCTGAAAGCCGCTCTCTAGAAGAATTATCGCAGTCAGCGCAACTAATCGGTAACTTTCCTTGAATTCTCTGATCAACACCAGGCGAATACCGGAGCACTACCATAACAAACGAGCCGCGAATCGCGTGCGATCTTTCTTTCCTCTTCCGTGTTCTATCCTCACCTCTTACTCACTTACTTACACTAACATGCATTACTGTACCACACATGCCACGTGACTGGTCGGGGGCTTAGAGCTTGGTAATGTAGTGCATGTTAATGTAAGTGTGTGTGTGTGTGTGTGTGTGTGTGTGAGTGTGTGTGTGTGTGTAAGGGGAGAGGATAGGACAAGGAAGATGAAGGAAAGATCGCATGCGGTCCGTGGCCCGTTGGTTAGGGTACTAGTCCGGCATTCACCTGATACTGATCGGAGAAACCACGGAAAACTACCGACCAGAGCAGCCGGCCGCTATAATTCTCCTCCAGATAGCGACTGAATTCGACCTAGCTGTGTAGTTGTGTCAAAAAACCTGTACTGACGGGGTGGAACCCTAGGACCTGCCGGTCAGAGACACTGCAGTTACATCAGTTGACACCTGAGCCTCCTGTTCCGGTACCCGCATGCCAACGTGTATTTCTTGCCAGATCTCACGTTTGCATGGAAGAGGAGTACTTCCACCTCCCGAAATGAATCACGTACAACACTAACTGGACTAATGACAATAGAAGAAATAAAAGGGGTCATCTTCGTCAACATATTAGTTTTATTAAGATAGCCGGCTTTTGGCGGCTTTGCCGTCATCGTCAGTCTCGCTGCGTTTGGCAAAAGTCAGTAGACTGTGCCTTAATCTATCCAGTGACTTAATAAAAAGTTGTCGAAGATGACCTCTTTTATTTCTTCTCATAAGAACGTCAACAACAGCACATCAGAATTCCCACAACTAATGACAATAGTTGCCGCGCCTCTCAATGGACATTGGAAATGCGGTGACACGGTTTTCCCGGTCGCTTGTGCCGTTGTGGGAGCGGTCGCCTCGCCTGGCGCGTGCGTGGCCGCCGCTAGGTGACGAAAGGAGGGAGCGTGGCTTGAGCAGAGGAGGCGTGGCGCCGCGTCGGCTGCAGTGACCCGGAAGATCGCTCCTTTCAGGGCCGCGAGTTCTCTTGCGAGTCTTTCAGAGAAGGAGCTCTCGCGCTTTTGTTCGCGTGGCGCCACCGGCACCCGGCGTCCCAGCCTGCAGCGGTCTCCGTGCTTCCACTGGTGCGGCCGTCCCTTGTGTTGTGGTCCCTCGTCAATCAATCAATCAATGATACCTTATTTTCCGTGGTGAGATTCAGGTCATGAAGCCTGGTCTTTCGTCTGACCACGCAAATTCCGCTACGCTCCTTTCACCGTCTGGCAGAGAAAGGAGATATCACTTGGACGACGAAACAGGCTGACCGTCACTGAATTTAGCTCAGAGGCTTCTTTTAGACTAGAGGATATTGAACATACAGTAAATCTACAACATGGAACAGCCTGATTTACTTCCCTCCCGAAGGAAGAGGGAAGTACGAAGTACTTTTTGTACGAAGCATTTTTTCGCCCTTAAAAATCCACAGCTTCGATCGGATTTGAACCCGCGAACTCGGGTATAACAGTCTGATTCGCTAACCTTTACACCACCCAAGGAAGTCCTGACGGGATATTGGTATCTCCCAACTGGGACCCCGGGAGCGGTAGCTCAGTGCATCAACTGATGTCATTGCAGCGCCTCTGACCGGGAGGTCGTAGGTTCGAGTCCTGACAGCGGGAGGATTTTCGATACTAGCTTTTCAGCTAGGTCGAATTCACTCGTTGTCTGGAGGAGAATTCTAGCGGCCGGCTGCTCTGATCGGTGGTTTTCCGTGGTTTCTTCGATCAACACCAGGCGAATGCCGTAACAGTACCCTACCAAACGGGCCACGGACCGCACGCGATCTGTCCTTCCCATTCCTTGTCCTATCCTCTCCCATGCACTACACTAACATGCACTACACTACCACATATTCCGGGAGACCGGTCGGGAGCTTAGAGCTTGTCCCGGTGGGGCGGTGCCCCGCTGGTGGGAGAGTCCTGGTTAGGGGGAAAACCCACTAGCCGACGGTAGGTCGGCGCCGGATCTCGCCATCCAGCGGGGGGAAGATCACGGCCATCTCCCGAGAAAAAAAACAACAAAAAAATCATGCATTACACTAACGGGACTAATGACCGAAGCAGTTGACGCGCCCGGAAACCCGAAAAATCAATCAATCAATCAATCCAACTGGGAGCACAGAATCCTAGTGGTACTCGCTTGTTTGTATAAATGTGACTGCTGTGAGGAGGGGGGGGCGTATTCCACGGGTGTAACATCGTGTGTAGCCCCAAGGTGGGATATCAGCTTCGTCGTGGCAGTGCCAGATATTTTTGGGTATTGAGGAGGGACCACTGCGAGTAGTGGTGCAACTCTGGCACCAACCCAGAGAGCTGGTAAGCCTCGAGGCGCCGCACGCAAGTTTTCGGTAGAAGTTCGCATCGCGTTCGGGCGTGCCCGGGGGCCAGCTAAATAGCGTACTTTTACACCCACGGAGTTTGAGGATAAGATCCGTTGCTCAGGTCTACTCCACCTTGTGAATAGTCCCATACTAAGTTTCAAGATGTGTACGCTTGAAAACCATGCAAGTGTTGTACTGTCCAAGGTCGCCGTCATTTACGAACGCTTTTATCAGCTCATGCTTTTATCTTCAGTGCTTCCTGTCACGCATGATGCCGATCTTGACAAATATAAGCGGAACGATTTTTCGTTCTTTGAAAATCCTGCAACACAGTTAACTTAATTGCGTGTAGTATTTTAAACTGAATGAATGTATTTTACATTAACAGATCCTTCAGTACATTAATGATAATGAAATTTTAATTTTTTTTGTTCATCATAACTTACACTTGCATCACAAACTTTTGATGCTTATGTCGCAGCTACTACCCCAACACATCTCCCATCGTCAAGTTAAAAGCCACGTCTTTGCTCCTATCTTAACCCTCGCTAGCTCATCGCCGCTGCTCGCCCTTACCGCACATTTCTTCCAAATGTTGTTTTTTAATTTTTACTTTTTGCTAAGAAGAGTTCTCACCGAACCTTCCACAAAGGGGTAAACTGACATCAACTTTACTCTCTCCTTTCGCCCATCGTAAACCAATCCCACAATTCCTATATTCCTTCTCTAATTTTTATATAATAAAATGCTTCAAATAACTAAAAAGTACAATCAATTCTGCACTGCTAGTACCACCTAGTAGTGGAGAATTGGGTTTACTTTTTAGCAGAGGAGGATTCCATAGGACACACGCTCCTTATTTGTAATAATTTGAAAATAACATATGTACTATATATGTGAAATTCTCTGTAACTGTTTTGTAAAATGGATAATCCACTGCACCAGAAAAAATAATAAAAAAATACCTCTCTCCTAACCTCCATTTCTGGAGCAAAAGCTAATTGCTCTTGTGTCCTCAACCAGTTCTTATTTCCTGTTCTCTCTTCTTGGTCGCATATCTTCCTCTTACTCCCACTCTTCCCGCTCTCTCTTCGTACTCTCCTCTCCTGCTCTCACTTTCTTTTCTCTGCCTACCTTCTATTCTTGCACTCCATTTCTTATTTCCTTCCCTGCTCTCACTTCCTCCTCTCACTCCCAGCTCTTACTTCTCGCTCTCACTTCATGCTTTTCCTTCCTGGTCTCATTTCGTGCTCTCCACTCCTGCTCTCACTTCCTGCTCTCACTTCCTGCTCTCACTTCCTGCTCTCACTTCCTGCTCTCACTTCCTGCTCTCACTTCCTGCTCTCACTTCCTGCTCTCACTTCCTGCTCTCACTTCCTGCTCTCACTTCCTGCTCTCACGTCCTGCTCTCACGTCCTGCTCTCACTTCCTGCTCTTGCTTCTTGCACGTGCTTCCCACTCTCGCATCCTGCTCTCACTTGTCCTCACTTCACACCCTTGTCGTCATCCGTTGCCCTCACCTCCATTCTCATTCCCGTCCTCTGCTGCGTGAGCGCCGTTTTTCCTGCCGCCGCCCCCGCCGCCTCCGCTGCGTCTGCTGGCGCCACCGCTCTTTCGGCGGCTCATTACGCCTCCCGGCGCGCACCTGCGCCTCGCCCGCGCGCGATTGCGTCGCCCCCGCCTCTACCCTCCCCTCCCCTCCCCGCCCCCTTTGATCCACCCCTCCCCGCACCTCCCTGCCCGGCCTTGCCATCCCTGGCTCCGCCCGCCCCAGTCCGTCCCCCGCCCCGCCCCGCCCCGCCCCCGACCCCGTCCCGCCTCCTACTCCGTCCCACCACCGCCCTGCCCCGCCCCGCGCCTCCCGGGGCGCGTCGCGCTCCATTCGTTGCCTCTGTGATTTCAGGGGATTCGCAGCGCCTGCCTTTTGTTTGACGCTTTCGCGAGAAAATACACTCGAGATCCTGCAAGCGCTTTTGCTCTCGGAATTGCTGTAGAGATCGGTCTTACAAAACGCAAAAAAAAAAAAAAAATAGTTTGTTATGAATGTGTAATTTCACTTACCTGGGATGTCAGAAATTACTAAGAGGCTCACGTAAAGTGTATGCAAATGGAAAATGTTGATATGTTGCACAGAAATGAAAATTATCCAACGTTTATTTTATAAGCTGCACCAGGATAATCTATTTCTGCATTTTTTAAGTATTAAGGCAATGAAACTCTGTACAATCTTTTGAGTACAATCAATGAGTACAATCTTTTATACTTAAATTTATAAGAAGTGGGGTACTCTTAATATATTTTTTGATGAAATGAGAAATCGATTTTCATGAATTTACCTAAATAATAATAATAATAATAATAATAATAATAATAATAATAAATCACTCATTTATAGATTATAAAGACACGTTTCTAGTTATTAGAGAAGAGTTGCATAATACTCTTCAAGTAAGGCATTTAGTTCTTTTTACTTCAGAAAAAAATCTAAAATAATATTTGGCTATTAGCTAATCAGAAATAAAGTTTGTGGTTACATTTTCTTTGAATTTAAAACAATATCGAGTTGTGCAAGTGCCTAAAAAATGGAATATCATCTACTAGTTATAGCAAATGAGGATGAGAATTGCAGCGATAAAGAAATGGACTTCAGCAGACCAATATTGATTGAAAACTTCCAAGCTGTGCGAACCCTAAAATGTTGATGGGTAGCAAGTGGTACCCCCTCCACATCCAACAGTTGCCTCCTGATGACTTCTCGTCCATTGTTCGAAATGGTGTCACCATCCGCACCATATCGATGTCAAAGGATCTCTGGAAGCTGTTTGACCGGCTTAGATGACTTATGGCATCAACTGCAATCTCTCCTCTGACCGGAAGGTCACTGCAGTCCCTCCGACTGGGAGATCCTGGGGCCGAACCCGACGGCGGTAGGATTTCCGTCTCTTCTGGACAACTATATCAAATTCAGCCACTCTCTGGAGGAAAATTGTAGAGAACGACAACTCTGATCTGTAGTTTTTCATGGTTTCTCCTATAAACACCAGTCGAATGGTGGAGCAGTACCCTTACAAACCGGCCACACTACTTGAGATTTTTCCTTCCCCTTCCTTGTCCTATCCTCTCCCCTTACTTACACACACACACTTACACTTATATGCACTACACTACCACACATAACGGGAGACCAGTCGGGAATGTACAGCTTGTCCCGGCTGGGGTGGAGAAAAATTTACCGAGAAATAAAAAAAGCAGTTGAATTGTGTAAATTGGGTGCTTTTTTTATTTTTGAATTAATTTTTCTCTGACCAAATAAATTCATTTCATTTGTAAATAATAGACAATATACATGATTCTGGAGTATTTCTATGCTTCTGCAATGCAAAGTTTTGCCTAGAAAGCATTTTTTCAAACCAAATTTTGAGTGCTTATTGCGGCCGAACCATTCATAATATCCAAGTAGTTTATTAGACGAAGCATGCTTAAAATTGTCTTAAGAGCTTATTTTCCAATTTTCGACGTTTCCTCCCCGGACACCCTGTGTAGCAAGTACTCAGTGCGCCGGAGCTCTGAGAATCGCGTGGCCCGGCCGCAGCGGCGGAGCAAGTGCGGTGCGAGGGTTGAGTCGTAAACTGAACAAGCCTCCTCGGCAAATAAGCCTCCAAACAACTTCCACGAAGACCATTCTCATGGCAACGACGTTAACGCAGGAACCGCGTATCCGCCCACCCCCCAGGCGGGCTAAAAGGCTTCTAAATTTTTGTGCTGCTCGTTGAGATTCGCGAGATGCTCCCTTGTTAACTGTCGTCGGAGGCAAAGCGGGTAACATTAGCCTGACACGGCCTTGCGCCGCACTCATATTCTACTTTTTTTTATTCCATCGATGTCCGCGGTGCAGTTTTGTGTAAAGGAATATCTCAGACATCGCCTAGACCGTACAGAGAATGTACAATTACCGCCCAATTACACAAAGCTGTTCCTTTTTAGTATTTAGAAGGATGTTAACTGTTATTTGTGATCACATTTCAGTACCGTTCGAAAATATATTCATTGTAAATGTAGTGGAACATGCAAAATTGTTTTTTTGTTTTGTTTTAATGAATCCAAGAAAACGAAGAAACCATGTACGTTCTTGATGACATTATATTTTAACATTGTTTTCATAAA